>JACGCK010000213.1:0-74958 GCA_014925825.1 Pholiota molesta
GTGAATGTATATCTCTGTTGCAGGAGTATCCACTATGACACACCATACACATCCATTATCACCTTGTCATTTGTTACTTTTGCACCAAGGGTTTCAATGAACATCCTATCAAGCTCAGTGTCCTGTGGTAATGTCACTTTGACACTCCTTCTGCACATCACTTCTGTGGTCTGACTGTCCAGAGTAACAGGCAAGTTGGTGAAGACAGCTAGTGCAGAGTGATCGGATGTTAACTTATCTTGGGCGAGTATTTCGAACCGTTTTATGAGTGGCAGGTGCTGGTTGCTCATTATTGCATAGTCTACAACTGCAGAGCCCCGGGGCTGATGTGACGTGAAGCCAGTATTGTTGGGACCATAACGGTCAATACCATTCAGCAGTGTCATGTTGGCGTCCTCACAAAGAGTGATTAATGAGCGCCCTCTTGAGGTGGGAGATCGTTCAGCATCTGCCGACTTTCGTACCGTGTGCCGAGGGCCTAGCTCAGCCGTTCGTGCATTGAGATCTCCCATCAACAAAGTCGGCTTGTCGAGTTCAGCGAGGGTCATTACAGTCTCTCTGAGCTTTGAGAATGGGTCAACCTGTGTGAAAGTGCTCCAGTCGCTGTGCTCCGGAAGGATGTATGCGTTAACGATGAACAGATGCTCTAATTCCATCACCATAACATCCGGGCTGCAGTAGTCCTTTCGCATGGTGACATCTATTCCATCCTGATTAGCGCGAGTATACCGCCAAATTGTCTGCGGTATGTTTGAGTGTATACACGGGCATGGTTGATAGCAGTCCAGCCCTTTGGGATCATGAGAGCTTCATGCTCACCCGTTGCCAGGTGAGTCTCTTGTAGGAAAGCAATATGGAAATGAGTTATTTTACTTATGAATGACGGGCAGGACATCTTTAACGCTGTGTTACCGTCAATGTTCCAACTTAGAATACGAAGGCATGTGTTGTGATGAGAGGGGGTGTTAGTTATATTTGATGTATCTATAGCGGTACGACAATTGGTGACTATGATACTTTTGTTTATGCAATCATACTTTGAGTTGGGCTTATCATGTCCTGCCCTCACGCATTTCCCTGCAGGAGGGTGACGGTGGCGGAGGGGTAGTACTCTACGGCTGCGGTGAAGCTGTTAACGAAGTGTACTGCAGCATCACCTTGGTCCTCCTGAAATATCGCTATGACATAGTTCGGCCCGGCGCGAGTTGCGCGCGCGATGACTCTCCAGTGGAGGTGCTGGCAGCCTGGTGTGTTGACGAGGATGGTCCTTGTCTGGCCGGTGATGTCCGTGGACCATGCCATAGGCCCAATGAGCACCTGCGCAGCTGACGATCGTACATTGGAGGGACGCTGAGGCTGAGGGGCACGAACAAGCCCATTCCCCCCTGCGTGATGCGTAGAGCTCGTGGGTGCCGGTGCAGCAGGATAGGAGGGAGCAGTGGCGGCGGGGGCATGGAAAGTGAATGGCGAAGTGCTAGTTCCCGTAGCAGGACCCTGGCCCGACATCGCGAGAGGAGCCGCAGCACCGACAGCACTGGGTACAGCGGTGGCCACGGTGTTGGCCTGGAGAGTGGTGGCCCAAGCATCGACTGTGGAGGCGGGTGGCGCAGACACCAGGGTCGAGGAGGGCTCGAGAGACGTGCGAGGTCTTGTGACGGCGGGGACGAGGTCCGCGTGGTTGGTTGAGTTTGCGGCGTCGACGAGGGTCTGAACTTGCTGAGTGAGAATGTGGAGGGACTGACGCAGCTCCGCCTCCTGATTCCTCCGCTCGCGCAGCTCATCCATCATGGCCGCCGCTTGTGCGCGCAACGCAGTAACGGCGTGGGCGACCTGGTTGTTGGATGTGATGACGTTGGTGAGGCGGGAGTTGGAGGTGGCGAAGGATTCAGCAACCTCGGTAGCGATGCCCGTAACCTGAGCGCGGATGTCATGCCAGTACTTTGCTGCAAAGGAGAAGGCGATCGAGTTTAAAAGGCCCTCTTTCTTATCGTGCGGTCATCATAGCATGTCTGGAATATGCATCCACGATCCCTCATCAGCACGTTACATCAGCCCGCCTTCACCATTCAGGACACGTTGGGCGCACTATCCATTGGCGCACTCGTATCCCTATTTCTCTTCGGGGCGATCACCCTGCAAGTGTACATGTATCTTATCCATTTCCAGAATGACAATCGAAAGCTAAAAATGCTGGTGAGTGCTACGTATTCTCAGCGCTATTTTGCGCGACGTGTATTGTATGTATATTGATGTCAATCTTTTTCTAGGTGGGCTTCGTATGGTGAGATGCTTTGGTAGTGAATCACTCAAATTGCATCTGACTCGGTACGTGGGTCAGGACTTGCGAGCTGGCTCATTGCATTGCGGTGGCACATCTGCTTTATTACGTTACCATATCGCGATATGGGGATCTGACCGTCCTCCTTCATCCACCAAAATCACTTGGAGTCGCCGTGTTACTTGGCGGACTTGAGACGTGGGTTATTAAGGTAGGTCCGTCTTACTAGCGTAAACAATATGTGACCGCTGACTTAAAACCAAACGCAGATATATTTTGCTGAGCGAGTGCGGATAATGGGCGATGGAAGACTTCTCATCCCACTAGTTTGCTGGCTGTTGACGTCGGTCTTCTTCGCGATGATCGTCGTCACGACGGTCAAGGTCTTCCAGATGTCGACGCTCAGCGCCTTCCAGGAGCAGTGGAACTGGCTGGTCACGGCGGTGCTTTGTATCGCCGCGGCTGTCGAGATCATCATCGCGTCATCGATGTGCTATTATCTCAACATCTGGAAGAAGGAATTGATAGCGTCCAGGTATCGTGCCTATCTTCATTTTAATTATGTTCATCTTTGACCATAAATGTTAATCATAGTACGATCACGATTCTCAGAGATATCATGACGTGGGCGATAGGTACTGTAAGCCGTGGCTACCATGGTACGACTCTGACTTGAATTTGATCCATTACAGAAACCGGAATAGTCACCAGCGTCAGCGCCCTGACTATGGCTGCATGTGTGAGTCGTTTATTCTGATGCCTTGCTCATACGCTTTGGTAGACTCACTTGAATATAGTTCGTGATCATGCCCAGAAACTGTAGGAGGCTTCTGGCTCGACTCTGAAAGCTATCAGGATATTCATACTTGATTCGTAGTCATATGGCTAGCGATATTCGTGTGTTTACCCCGAAGTGAGTTATACCTGTTCATTGATCATTCGATCTGATTGGTGACAATTTCACGAAAAAAAACATAGCCGTATCAAACGCTCTGCTGTTATCGTAAGTAAAGTCATGATTTTTGAAGAGCTCCGTTCGATTCCACTCTCCCTCTAGGTTAATTTCAAGATTAAAATCGCGGACATCTAACGGCTTCATCGAGCTTGACGATCTAAATCGAGGGGCGAAAAGCCGTGGCTATCGCTTACACCGAGCGTCGATCATTGTGAGTTGATTTTTTATTCATTCAAGAGTTTTAGAGATGACCGTGATGGCTGCCAGTATAACTCGGCTACGCCGGCAACAAGTGAGCTCAGCAGGAGAAACTCTGTTATCGTTTGATTCATTTTGGTCTTGCAAGTAGAAAGATCATAATTGATAGATGATCTATGGTCGAACTGGCACGCTGATGGGTTCTTCAGATTATCACTTAATTATCATTAGATACCACCATCCCATCAGATCGACCACAGGTTTTTACAGAAGTTGATACACTCCGTAGATTCCCTTGTTCCGACTGTGTATATCATAATGTTCGGGACATCAGAAGGTTCTGATGTTAGTACTATGAATGGGTTAGCGCACCGGTTCTGAACGCGGAGCGAGTATGAATGAGGTCGACATAATGGTACCGTAGATCGGTACGGCGAATGATTATATAGTCGCTAGCCATTTCCCTCGCCTCATTGCGCAACCAAGATGGATATCAGGACCACAACAGCCATCGTATCAAAATAGTGTCCGCACAACATACAACAACGCTCGCTCTGCATACGTATAATACACCAAAATTGTACAGCCAAGTGACGTCAAGTGTTATAAGGAAAGGGATCGTTCTCATCCGCCGGTATCAGCATCCCCACTCCATCGCGCCGCCTAACGCCCGTGACCTCGCCCTCCGCATCGCGCTCGATCGTGGCCGCGACATACGGGAGGCACCTGCCGCCGATGCTCGTCACACACTCAAGGCTCACGCATTTCCGCGCCAGCGCCTCTGCGCTCGCGAGGAAGCCCGCCTCCGTGAGCGCCTCCGCTTCGCCTTCACCGTCGCCGTCATCGTCCTCCTCTGACGCAGCGTCAGTCTCCTTCGGGTCTGGCGCGAAGCCGCGGTAGTAGAACCGTTTCATGTCGTCGAGCTCGGATAAAGTATGCGCGAGAATTTGCTATAGAAATACGACGTGTTTAGGTGAAGAAAGGGGTTTCCAAGTATACCACGTACCAATGAACCTGACGTCAAGGTCATCCCGTGCAGGCCCAGCTCCTGCAGCCCCGGCGCGCCGCGGACGATGGAGTGCATGTACCCGGTCATGAAGTTCCGCGCCGCCCTGTATTTGTCCTTCTCCGTGCGGAACCCGCCCTGCGCTAGTTCGTACCAGCGCACACCCTCCAGGAAGGGGTTCTTTGGGTCGGCGACGGCCTGTTCGATTTCGAGGGACTGCAGCTGCGGAAGGCCGTCGGGGAGGAGTTCACGGAGGAGGTACGGCACTTGGCAGTTGTAGCTCTCGGTGAACGACAGGCTTGCGAGCTGCGGGAGGACGGGGAGCAGCGCGCGGATGTCCTCGAACCTGGCCTGGGAAATCGCACACACTTAGTGAGGAGGGCAACTGTGCGTGGGGGGAGGCGGACGGACCTTCAGATGCTTCAGATTTGGCAAGAAGCCGCTCTCGTCGAATTCGCAGGACACCCAGTGGCCCGGGCAGTCCAGGAGCGACAGGCGCTCGAGCTGGGCGTGCCGCGTAAGGAACTCGATAACATAATTGGAGTCGTCGGATTTGAAGCGTTGTAGAGACAGGCGCTTCAGGTGGGGCAATTCGTGGCACAGCACCAGTCTTACATCTTGGTAGTAATCGCCGTCGAGGCTGAGCGTATGCAACGAGGACGCGAGGCGCGGAAGGTTCTTGTATATTTTCAAGCTATCTGCCGCTTCGAGGCCATCCAAGCCGGCGCTCCATTCGAGGCGCAGAGTAGAAAGTCCCTGCAGATCACGAATAAATAATGCTTTCAAAGAGGATAACGCGAGGCACTCACCAAGATAGAGTTGAGTTCGTCGATCGCCATTCCGGAAAGCCAGCGGTCCCAGAGGTCGTCGGACACACATCCGACATTTTGCAAGACCAAGGTGCGCAGACGCGGGCACGCGTCGCGCAGGTTGCTCCAAAAGTTATCGAGCAGGCGTCCGTGTACGGTGATGGGCTCGCCGTACTCGTCGCAGACCCACCCATTCAACAAGTGAATGCTGAGAGCAGAAAGACGCGGCATCAGCCGCTTCTTCACCAACATCTGGATGCCGGCAAGGACGTCGAATGGTGTCTCGCCTTCCCGAGCGGCGTCGGACAAGTCGGACATGACGTGTAGCTCCGTGACAGCGAGGCCGAGGCGCGGGTCGTGCAGGATCTTTTGGAAGACGGCGATGGCGTCGTCCTCGGTTCGGAGGATGAGGCGCGAGTAGAGCAGTGGGCGGACGATGTCATGAAGACGGCGATTTCCAAGCGCTAAAGCGCGGAGCGTCGGGGGAGCAGCGCGTAAAGGGATGAACGAAGCAATGAGAGGGAAGACATCGGGGGGGATGGCGATGGATGTAACAGGATACATGCTTGATAGCGGGCGCGCGGGGGTCGATGTTGGCAGCAATCCGCGCAAACGAGGATAGCAAGCACTGCATGTGGACTCAATGCTGTATATGATATGGAGCACGGAAGAAAGTCCTACCTTGAGCTGAAGACGGCGGTATCAAGGAGCAAGCGTTGGAGATGTTGAAGGACGAAGGTGGCTGTAAGGTAGGAAGGATCGGGCATCTGCCAGCGGCCTCGTAAAATTCTACGTTGTTAAGCACGCGTATCGCAATCAATAGATCAAGGCCCCATTACGCAAGTCCTGAATGGATTCTCCATGCATGAGGCTCCGCCTGACGCCTTTTACGTACCCGCAACGCACGCGCGGCGGCGACCTGTAGGCGGCATATACGCCGCCGCCGCGCGTACCCCATTCCAGACGGCGGGCGCACGCACTTCCGCGCCGCCGACGCCAGAGCTGAGAGCGCAGCAGAGGTGGGTGGGAGACGAGGTGGCGCGGGCCAGATGGTATCCCAGGTTCGGCGAGGAAGATGCCAGCGCCACCTCCCACTGCATCTGAAGTCAGGGTCTGCCCGTGCGGGCCCAGCTCCGCCAGGCTCGGCGCGCCAATGCCAATGAAATAATTCGGCACTACAGTACTATCAACTTGCCACCACGCTTCTCATCCACACACTCGCTCTCGTACGCATGATAAACCAAAAAATTAAATTTTAGACAAACGCGCCAGGCTCACGCAGTCCAAGTGTGATAAGGAAAGGTCAAGTGTTACAAGGAAACGGATCATCCTCATACGCCGGTATCAGCATCCCCACCCCCTCGCACCGCCGCACGCCCGTGACCTCCCCCGCCGCACCGCGCCCGACCGCGGCGGCGACATACGGGAGGCACCGCCCGCCGAGGCTCGTCACGCACTCGAGGCGCCCGCACACCCGCGCGAGCGCCGCCGCGCTCGCCAGGAAGCCCGCCGCCGTGAGCGCCTCCTCCTTCTCGTCTTCGGGGCCGGGGTCGTCTTCCGTGTCGGTGTCCGTGTAGTCGGCCGAGTCCTCTGAGTCCGCGTCCTCGGATGCCGGGCGCGTGGGCAGAGGATCGAGCGCGAAGCCGCGGTAGTAGAACCGCTTCATCCCGTGCAGCTGAGATAAGTCACGCGCGAGGAGGTCCTACCAAAGAGTCGAAAAACCACCACCGGTTGAGTCAAAGAACGTAGCGTCAAATACGCTGGGGTCTACGCACCAACGAAGCCGCCGTCAGCACCATCCCATGCAGGCCCAACTCCTGCAGCCCCGGCGCGCCCCGGACGATGGAGTGCATGTACCCCTCCACGAACGTGCGCGCCATCTGGTACTTGCTCTTCTCCACGTGGAACCAGCCCTCCTCCGTTTCGGACCAGCGCACGCCCTCGAGGAAGGGCATCGTCGTGTCGCCGACGGCCTGCGCGATCTCGAGGGAGCGCAGCGCGGGGAGGCCGGCGGGGAGGAGCGCGCGGAGGAGGTAGGGCACTTGGCAGTTGTAGCTCTCCGTGAAGGAGAGGCTCGCGAGGCGCGGGAGGACGGGGAGCAGCGCGCGGATGTCGTCGAATCTGGCCTGTGAGAACGCATACACACACTTAGTGTTAGTCCGGAGGGCCTGAGCGGCTCTGTGCGCCGGGGGGAGGGAGGGGAGGACGGACCTTCAGATGCCTCAGATTCGGCAAGAACCCAGGGTCCTCCACAGCCTCCCTAACAGGCGACACCCGATCGTCGTCGAACTCGCAGCACAGCCAGCGGCCGCGGCACCCCACGAGCGCCACGCCCTCGAGCCCGGTGTGCGCGCGAGGAACGCGATGGCGTAGTCGGCGTCGTCGGACCGGAACCGCTGCAGCGAGAGGCGCTTGAGGTGGGGGAACGCGTGGCGGAGCACCAGGGATGCGTCCTGGTAGTCGTCCTGGTGCTCGGCGGCGAGGCTCAGGGTGTGTAATGAGGGCGCGAGGTGGGGGAGGTGCTTGTATATCCGCGCGCCGTCTTGCGCGGAGAGGCCGTCCAAGTCGGCGCGCCATTCGAGGCGCAGAGTGGAAAGGCCCTGCGGAGCATGGGTGAATGAGTGCTTTTGGGGGAGGACTAGAAGAGGCGCTCACCGAGATGGAGTTGAATGCGTCGATCGCGGTTCCAGAAAGCCAGAGGTCGTGCGACCCATACCCGACATTTCGCAAGACCAGGGCGCGCAGCCGCGGGCACGCATCGCGCAGGTTGCCCCAAAACTCGGCGCGGAGGCGTCCGGGCACGATAATGGGCTCCTCGTCGCTGTCCGCGTCGCAATGCACCCTCCCATCAAGTGGATGCCCAGCGCAGACAGGCGGGGCACCAGCCGCTTCGCCACCAGCAGCTGGATCCCGCCGAGGACGTCGAAGGGCGTCGCGCCTCCCCGCGCGGCGTCGGACAAGTTGGACATGACGTGGAGCTGGGTGACGGCGCGGCCGAGGTAGGGGTCGCGCAGGATCCGTTGGAAGACGGTGAGGGCGGCGTGCTCGGTGCGGAGGACGAGGCGCGAGTAGAGCAGGGGGAGGACGATGTCGTGCAGGTGGCGGTTTCCGAGGGCTAGCGCGCGGAGCGTAGGGGGCGCGGAGTGGGAAGGGATGAATGACGCTATGAGATAGACGACGTCGGCGGGGATGTCGATGGATGCAACAGGTACATGCTTGATAGCGGGCGGGTGGCTGTCAGTGTTGACAGTAATGATCCCCACAAACGAGGTTAGCGATGACTGCAAATGAGTTCGTATATGATATGGCACACAAGGAAATCGCACCTTGGGATGAAAACGGTGATATCAAGGAGCAAGCGGCAACAATGGTGAAGGGCAGGAAGGAAAGGGCATCTGCCAGCGACCTCGTAAAACTCGACGTCGTTACGAGAGCCAGCCGGCCCTGGAATATAAATTAGATCAAGGCCCCATTAGGCAAGTCGTGCAGGGATTCTCCGCGTGAGCAGCGCTGGAGCAGCGCTTTGACCAGGCTTTGACTACAGCCGCAGCGTGTACATGGATCCCTGCATGTACTCCAGCTTCGGTAGGAAGCGAGCCTCGTCGAATTCGCAGGACAGCCAGTCGCCCGGGGGGTCTAGGAGCGATAGGCTCTCGAGCTGGGGGTGCGCGCAGGTGCCACGCTGGGAAGTCGATGACGTGATATGAGTCGGTTAATTGGAATGGTGCAGATACAAGCGCTTCAAGTTGAAGTAGATCCGCTCATATGCATTCTTGGTTGCCTCTCCATTCAATGCCTGAGGCCTGATGCAGCCTGAAGCAAGCGTAAAATAGAAAGTTCCTGTAATTCATGGCTTCAAAAGTTAAATGATGCTTTTCCGAGGAGGTCGAGTCGAGGTGCGCACCAAATGAAGTTCAATTTGTCCATCGCCGAATTCCTCAGAGCCAGAGGACGTCGGAACGACATCCAGTCTGGAGCCTGAGCGAGTAGTGACAGGGTCACTGGTCTGTAATTGGTTGATTCCCTTCCCACGCCACTTCTATATCGTTGTTCTTCGCCCGTTGCTCTCCTCTCTCCCTGCATTGAAGTCCACCTCACACCGAACTACTTTTGCTCGCACTCCCATCACCACCCACGCAACCGACCCATACAACCCCACCACTGGCGAATGCGCAGAAGACGAAGTAGAGGCGTGTGTTGCTGGAGGCGGTCCTGCAGGGCTCAGGTCCGCCATCCCCCAGAAGCAGCTGGCGCGCGTGATGGGCCGCCCGAGTCGCGTCGTCGTGCCAGAGCAGGGCAGTGACATCGGCAAGTTCTCTTCGTTCCTCGCTCACCTCCCTACCCCGCTCATCCATGGTATAGCAACATACGTCTCATCAGAAGCTGTCGTCGCGCGCGCGTTGGATGCGCTGCTCGCCGACTGGACTGCGCTGTTTGCCTGCCCGCCCGCGCAGCTCTCCCCTCGTGCTGTCCCTGCGCTGTGCCCGCTGACGCCGCCCTTCCAGCGCACTCTTGTCGGCTTCCCAATGTCGAGATTGACGATGCCTTCGCGGCGGCGCAGCGCCGTCGACGACCCGTTCTACCCCAAGTCGCGTGCGCGGAGGATATGGCGGATCCGTGTGCTGCCGTAGCGGCGTGGGCGGTGGTCCGCTGGGCTCCACCCCGTCGTCCGCCTGAACCAGCTTTCGTGTCAGATATGCTTACTGGGAGACTCGGATGCGTGCTGCCATCTCACTTGACGGCGCGCACCCGCTGGCACGACGGCCGACGCTGCTGCCGTCGCCGCGTGGGTGTGTGCTGGCGGTGGTGGCCATGTATGCGCGGATCGGCTGGGTATGGGCGAGGAAGGCAGTTTCCGTCGTGCCGCGCTGTCGACTGATTTTTGGGCCGGTGGGGCGCCGGTGGAGACGACCCCCGTTGCATTCCGCCAGCTCAGGTATCTCCACCTCGTCTGCGTGCGCGAGTGTGTCGATCCCACCCCGTCCCACAGAGAGGCGCTGTGCGACGTGGAGGTGCTGCCTGAATTAGTGAATCAGTGAGTTAGTCCCCTATTTTTGTGTTCTGTTTCCACGTTTGTCGATGGCTGTGTCCATCCTTCAGGCGGTGGATGTGGGGGGTGTTTGGCGCAGGTTTTTGTGGGGTGGAGGGGGAGAGCATCGACGGCGGAGGTCGTTGGCTGGGGCTTATGAAGTTAGAAGGAGGAATGTCGTTCAGCATCGTTAATTGCTCCCTATTTGATTTGCTGGCTCGTGAACCTTCCCTTCGTTCTACCTGTAGTGAGGCGTGCATGAAAATAAGATCGTATGCCCTGACGGATTTCACGCAAAAAAAAATGCAGTAATAGGAGTCAACAAAATCAGCGTAATTGCGGCCTATTTTTCTTTGAATATTACAAGAGCGATACAAATCATTGATTTCTACCATTGTTGGGTCTCGTGCTAGGCGGACGCAAGATCTCTCTGCTAGATCTTGGGAAAGACCATTGAGCATATATCGTACTCTGGAACTTTATAAGAACGGAAACGTGTTGGAAATTTGGGAAAGTTCACATTCTGAATCCACGATGCAGTCGACTTGAATGGAATATGTGACGCTGCTGTTTGCATACGGCCATACAATCTCAAAACGAACATTGGTTGTTACCATGTTCACGCTCCAGGGTCTTCTCATTCGGCATGGAAAGGGACATCACTTTCGGTCCGCCCAAATCCTATTATGATTGCAAAGACTCCATCCGTTTAGGCTTCCTTCAAAGTGCGTTCCATAAATAGCATGTGATGGGCCCAAAATAGGCGCCGACGAGAGAGTATGGGATATTTCTAGGGATATCCAGGCACATCGGATAATATGTGTACACTTTAAGCGCCCTGTGAACGGCAGTGTTCGACGCACATAAAAACCCGCCAGCGCGTTCGCGTTAGTTCCCGGGCTCATGCAGAAGAGCGGCGTCGTAGTTGACGTGGGATGTTGCACTGGTTGCACAGCGGTGCGACACCGCTGCAGTGTGCGCTTGTTTAGCTACGGTATCTGAGCCGTTGATGTTGTTCATGGCGATGTCGGGACAAAAACTGCGCCGATGTTCCAAGGAGCAAACCTCTTGTCAGCGCGAGGCCAGTCCTGACATGCATCTCAGAGACTGCGCAGAATTGTGGTCGGTGGATTCCTACCCTTGCAGCCGAGCGTGCACGGGGGCAACAGGATGTGGGTCAAGCTCAAGGCACGTTCGCTTGTGCGACAGTCCTTCCCCATTTTTACGCTATAGTGTTGGGATCAAGGCAGAAGGGATTGAGGTGGTCGTTAAAATGATTAAGTGAGGAGTGAGGCAGGCTTGAAGAAGGATAAACGCGACGTGGCGTTGGGGTTGGACAGCGTATATAACTTGCAGCTTTGAAATATTTCGCGGGCTGTATCTAGTATTGCAAGCATCGGCATTAGAGTAGCTTCAGCACTGTAACTTCACAAAACAACGAATTCCCATTATCCTTCGCAAGATATGTATTTCACCTTGCAAAGGGATGTTGTACCTATTGAGATGCGCCCAATAGTATTACAAATCTGCCAAAACATTCGGTATATACTAAGGAGATATCACCCAGTTTTCTTTCAAAATGCCTCAATCAGACAGAAGCGACGTCTTTTCAAGAAGAGCGGCATCGTCAATGTGTCATCCGAATAACTGAAGAGTTATAGTCTCTCTATCCACTTGTAATTCAGATAGGTATCAGGATCTATGGGCAATTCTTGCCGCTCGTTCAATTCGCATAAAAACCCGTCGATACAGTGTTGTATAGAGCATCTCAATTTATAACCCACTTTCACAGAACCACTGCAATGGGCGTTACTTCCAAGATCTCAGCTCTCGTTCTCGTCGTCGCTGCTCTCAGCACCGACGTTACGGCCTTGGGCTTTAACTATCGTTTCTGTGAGTCATTGAACCCTGCTGGCGTAGATACCATGACCCATTTATTACGGACAGACGACAATGGAGGGTGCAACCACAGCTCTCCGACCGCAGACACGTTCCCGCTCAACAGTCTTCCCCCGTATGTATGCGTCGTTCTATTTCACGATGTCTGGCACGTTGACTGCGTTGCAGGTTGGCGGGAAGCAGCAGCGAGTGCCTCAGCGCGCCGACCGGTATTAACTGGAACCGGCTCGAGGTCGATAACAGCCTGAGCACTGGAGAGTGTAAGTTTTTGCGTTCCTTGTATTTATGACATAGTTTTCTGAGGAGGAGAACGGCGCAGTCATCCTCATCACGTTCTGCCATACTGACTGTACAGCGGCAACAGCGTCGCGCAGAGGAACACGAACTGCTTCGTGCCTCCCCCTGGGTAAGCGTGTCTTCCATGGCTGTTGTGTGTATCTCGCTGATGGACGTGGCATATGGAAGTTGTGCTATCGGGTCCTTGTAAGTGTGTTCTGCGATTCGAATTTGTGGTGTGCTGATGGGGCGCACTAGCACCATCGTTCCGATGTAGGCGATGGTAGGATGACGTGGATTGTCATGCTAAAATGGCTTGGGATATGTGTGTGTCTGCGAATTGTGTTATTGCGCGATGTACTTGTAGTCTGTATGAGTTTCGTTGTCCAAATAACGTGTTTTGTATTTGGCTGAACAGTTGATAAGATTGTCTGACTGATTGGATTTATTGACACAAGGCTCTGAACGCGCCTCCGGAAACTTGGCGCGATCAAGCTTGGATACGAGCGCATTGGTGTCGTGCAAGGTTCAACGTTCCTTGCTTGCGCAGATAACAGCCAATGATGAAATAATTCGAGACAAGTCATGAACGGTTCATCGACAAGAAATATGTAATTCATATCACTTCGCAATTTAAAATTCACTCAGAGCAATTTCATGCGTGCATTTCAGACCTGTGGTGGCTGAGAACCACGATACATAAGTGGGGCGAGAACGGCATACACAAATCTAAGATACTTGTCCGTGATTCTGTTGTGTACTTACCCCGCTCAGGCTCTTCCGCGTTCGCCTTGTTTAGATGCTGCGGCTGCAGTCAAAGAGTTGCTAATTAGCTTCATCGGTTTGTGATGCAGATAGGTATCCGTGGCGAGGAACAATTATTGCCGCACTTCCAATTCGTCCAATTCATATATAAGTAGTTCATAGAGCAGTGTGTAGAGCATCTCAGTTTATAACCCACTTTTAGAACTACTACAATGGTCGCTATTACTTCTAAATCTCGGGTCTCTTTCTCGTGCTGGTTGCGTCAGCACCGATGTTATGGCCTTGGACTTCACTATCGTTTCTGTGAGTCCTGGGAACCCCAGGCTTTGATAGCATGATGATTTTATTTCGGAAGATGACAATGGAGGATGCGACCACAACTCTGCTCCGGGGACACGTACCCACCCAATAGTCTCCCCCCGTACGTCTGCATCCAGTCTCACTATGTGCGTTCACTGCGTTGACGGAGTTGAAGGTCGTCGGGAACTAGCGGCACATGCCTCAGCGCGCCTACCGGTATTAATTGGAATCGGCTCGAGGTCGATAACAATTGAGTGGTGGACAGTGTAAGTGCGTTGCTCTTCTTTATGGCGTAATTTTCTGAGGAAGGTGTGAACGGCGTAGTCGGGCTCATCACGTGTGCAATATTAACTGTGAAGGCGATAGTAGTGGCATGCAAGCGGATACGTATTGCTATGCGCCTGCTCCTAAGTGAGTTTTCTTTGAATGGGTGTTGTGTATTTTGCTGAACAATGCGGAATATGGAAGCTGTGCTATCGGATCCTTGTAAGTGAGTTCTGTAAATCGGATTTATGGTGTGCTGATGGAGAGGACTAGCATTATCGTTCCCATCTAGTGAAAGGCTTAATTAGCTGGCGTGGCTCTATGTTCCCAATTGATTACTGTTTCCGAATGTACCTCGCATCCGCATTGTCTGTAGAGTCTATCGTTAAAATAACATGTTGATGCAAGGGATTCAACGTTCAATAGTAATGCTTCGCATGATGTATATGCAATTACTGCTGCAGCCCTCAATTTGCGCTGCATAAAGTGAGCCAGGCGATGTGCGTGCGCCTTGCGCATGAGTGTGATGTTCAAGGGATGTTCGCCGATGGGACTCGGAGGCGGGAGCGCTAACGCCGATGGCGCGATGCAGGAATCACGTGCGAATGGGCCGCCAATGGCGGGTCATGGATTTTCTGATGACGATCCGCTACAATCCTCTACAATCCTCCTCTCTTCCTCCTTCCATGTTGCGCCCCAAGAGGCCTTGTCTGCCGCCCTGGCGCGCACGCGTATCTAAGCAAAACGCATCCGAGCGCACTCTCAACGTCAGCCAGACCTACGCGACTTCTGCCGCACAAGCCAACGAGACATTCAACCCCACCGCCGCCGAATGTGCAAAGAATGAAGTGGACATGTGCATCGTTGGAGGAGGCACCGCGGGGCTGAGAGCTGCTCATCAGCTCGAGCCCAGCGCGCCCGACGAGCTGCTCCGCGACTGGGAGTCCAAGGCGGACCAATTGCGAGGCCAATCTTCCTCTTTTCCATCTCCTACCTTGCGCCCCAGAAAACCCTGGCGCCCACGCGTTTCCACACTCACTCTCAAGAATATTCCACGCCAACATGCAACCGCACATGCTCCCACTGCGACCCGGACCTTCGCGACTTCTGCCGCACGGGCCAACGAGCCGTTCAACCCCACCACCGTCGAACGCGCAGAAGATGAGGTGGACGTGTGTATTGTGGGAGGAGGCCCCGCGGGGATCAGTGCCGCTATTCGTCTGAAGCAGCTCGAGCGCGAGAAGGGACGGGAGATCCGCGTAGTCGTGCTCGAGAAGGGCGCTGAAATCGGTATGTCCCCATTACTTTGCTTTCTATTACTTTGCGCTAATGCTCGGTAACAGGCTCGCACATCGTCTCCGGCGCCGTCATTGAGCCCCGAGCATTGGACGAGCTCCTGCCCGACTGGAAATCCATGCCCGACCACCCGCTCACCCAGCCCGCGCTGTCCTCCCGCATGCTCTTCCTCACCCAGAAGCACGCGCTGCCCATCCCACACCCGCCGCAGATGGGGAACAACGGCAACTACATCGTCTCCCTCTCCGCTTTCACCCGCTGGCTCGCGGGCGTCGCCGAAAACGAATACGGCGTCGAGATCTATGCGGGTTTCGCGGGCGCGCAGCTCCTCCTCAGCGACGCCGCCGACGCCGTCGACGCGTGGGGCAGGACCGTGCGCAGCGTGCGTGGCGTCGTCACCAACGAGGTCGGGCTCACGCGCGAGTACCGCGCGAAGAGCGCGTTCGAGCCGGGCATGGCGTTCCGCGCGAAGGTCACGCTGCTCGCGGAGGGCGCGCACGGGTCGCTGTCCAAGCAGGCCACTGGGATGTACGATCTAAGGAGGGAGGCGCAGCCGCAGACGTATGCCCTCGGCGTGAAGGAGGTGTGGCGCGTGCCTGAGGCGCGGCATCGGCCTGGCGAGGTCGTGCACACCATGGGCTGGCCGCTCGGGACGCATACGTACGGCGGCGGGTGGGTGTACCATATGGACGGCGGCCTTGTCAGTTTGGGGCTGGTCGTCGGGCTGGATTACGAGAATCCGTATTTGAGTCCATATCGGGATTCCAGGTCGTATTCCTCTTCATGCTCTACAACTATTCACTCGACTAATTCATCTCGTTACAGGCATGAAACACCACCCGTACTTCCGCTCCCTACTGGTTCCCACGGACGGCGGCCCCCGGCTGAACGCATCGCGTACGCCGCGCGCGTGCTCACCGAGGGCGGTCTCCAATCCGTGCCCAACTCCACTTCCCCGGCGGCGCCCTGTCGGGTGCAGCGCGGGCTTCGTGAACGTCGCGAAGATCAAGGGCACGCACAACGCGATGAAGAGCGGGATGCTCGCCGCGGAGGGCGCAGTGCAGGCCTGGAGGCGTTGGAAGGCAAGGAGGCGAGGAGGGGCGGCGGCGGCGGCGGATATGGGCGTACGATCGGCGCTGCATGCGTCGTGGGTGCGTGACGACCTTATGAGGTGCGCAATCTGCGGCCGTCGTTTGGGACGGCGCTGGGGATCTGGGGCGGGATTGCGTATTCGGGCATCGACAGTCTGTTACTGAAGGGCGGGTGCCGTGGACTTTCTCGCATGGCAAGGGCAAGTATACGTACGTCTTGCCTTTTTTGTACTACGGACCTACCTACTCATACTGGATACTTCCTGACGCAGAACGCAGCACGGCGGCCATCGACGCCGAGCATACCGCCTTTGCGGCGGACTGCGAGCCGATAGAGTACCCGCCGTTCCAGCCGCCGCTCTCGACGGACCTGCTGACCAGTGTGGCGCTGACGGGGACGAACCACGCGGAGGACCAGCCGGTGCATCTGCGCGTCGTGTCCACGCGCAAGTACGTCGAGGGGCTGTATTCGCAGAGCCAGAATGAGAGCGCGCCGACACAGTTGGATCCGGCGGTCGGCGCGGGGCCAAGGCCGTACAGAGCGTCGCGGAGGCGATGGCGGCGGAGAGTGGGCTCGGTGAGGAGGCGGCGAAGGCGCGGGTGGAGGAGGAGCAACGGACGAGGAGAGAGCACGTGGCGAGAACGTTGGGATGTACGCGGGGCTGCTCGGGCGCGCGTGTCCGGCGGCGGTGTATGAGTATGTCAAGGACGAGGACGCGGTCGAGGGTAAGGAGGGTGCGGGTGAGGAGGGCGAGAGCTGGCGGGGCCACCGCCTGGTGATCAATTCGCAGAACTGCATCCACTGCAAGCTGTGCGACGTGAAGGTGCCGACGCAGGATATTACGTGGACGGTGCCGGAGGGGGGTGGGGGACCGAAGTACAGTGCGTGTTTCGTTTCCTTTTTTGAGTTATCCTCTTTCTTGGAAGGTGCTTGCGGTGGGCGCTGGGGTCCGCGGCTGGACGCGCCGTCTTTACGCGGCGCTGGTGCAGCTCGGAGGCGGGGTGTATTCATTGTGCGTGGGCATTGCCCGCGTTGGCGGGCTGCTTATGAGGCGATGTGGTCGGAATTCCACTTCTCAGCGCCGCGCGCGCGTGTCATTTCTTTTTTGCGCTGTGCGATTTCGGGCACTTATGGATGGCGTGCTGATGTCTGTCTCTTCCTTTTTATCATTATAGCTGTTACATGAACATCCGAAGATCGCGTTCGTGGCGTGTTGATAGAGAGTCGATGTTTTTTTTCTTTTTTTCTTCCTCCGGTTTGTCCCTCGTTTTCCGGTCGAAGTGATGCGAAAATAGAACGCCGTTCGAGAATGTGATGTATGTTCCTGTGTCTATAGCGGCGTCTCAAGGTGGTGGAGGAACTAAGGAGCTCGCCGACCATCTGAGTGCGGAGAATTTAAAGTTCGCCGGGCCACCGTCACCGGAGGAAGAGTCTCTGTGACTCCATCTCATAATATTCAATATTTTGACAGTGTTAAAGACTTTCAGATATAATTAACAAATGCATCAATGCACCTCCGGGTTTTAGCTGGAATGCCTGGGCGTTTAATCCTGGCTGCCAAACATGTTCAGACATTATGATTGATACAAGGAAACGGGTCATTTTCGTCCGCCGAACTCAGCAATCCAACGCCATCCACCAGCCTAACTGCCGTTACATCCCCAACAGCATTCCTTTCTATCGCGGCTGCGACGTACGGGAGTGTCTTTCCACTGATACTCGTCACAGATTCGAGGCGCGTGCATACGCGCGCGAGCGCCGCTGCGCTCGCCAGGAAATCCGCGAGCGACTTCTTATGCGTCCTCGGGTGGGGTGCCTGCCCGACCTTCGGATCCGGGAGAATCCGCGATAGTAGAACCGTTCCAGCTTCGTGAACTTGGCCAGCGTAGGCTCCAGCGCTTTCTATACCAAATTTAAATATCAGGCGGGATGTCGCAGCCGAATCCGGACGCGGAGGCGCACGACGTACCAGGACGTCAACGTCAGATCCATGCCATGCAGTGCCAGCTCCTCCACGTTCGGCGCGCCTCTGACGAGCGAGTGCAGATAGCGGCTCGTGAACCCGCGTTCCATCTTCCTGCGGTCCGTCTCCGTCCGGAAGTGCCCATTGACGGTCTCGTACCACAGCACGCCTTCCAGCGCGCGCTTGTCCCAGCCGACCATGCCCTGTTCGATTTCGAGCGAGCGCAGGTGGGGGAGCCCGTCTGGCAAGAGAGCGCGGAGGAGGTAAGGCGCTTGGCCATTGTATGTCTCTGTGATGCCCAGACTTACGAGCTGGGGAAGGATGGGGAGCAGAAAGCGGATATCTTCGAATCTGGCCTGGAATGAATACACATTAAGTGCGATCAATTCTTCTGAACGACAATACTCAAATGTACTAACCTTTAAATGTGCAAATTCGGCAAAACTCCAAGTTCGATGGGATCGGTGAACCAGGTAAGCGCGCACCCCTCGAACGACACGCTTTCGAGCTGCGGATGGCGCTCGAAGAAATCGAGGACCATCTCAGGGTGACGGGGAGGCTCGAAATTGTGCAAGCGCAGCCACCTCAGGTGCGGGAAACTATAGGACAGCAGGCCCGTGGCCCTCCAGAAATCGCCCCGCACGCTTAGTGTGTGCAGCGACGACGCGAGCCGGGCGAGGTTGTTCAGGATGTCGCACGCGTCGTCGTCTTCGGGCCCTTCTGAGCTCCATTCTAGCGTAGGACCGACAGATTCTGAGATGCTGCGTAAGTGACGGTTTCTGTGGACGGCGGATGTGGGCTGGTGGGTTACTCACGGATAGGCGTTGAGCTCGTCGATCACGGGCCCCGTCAACCAGGGATTCTCGAAAGTGTGCCCGATATTGCGCAACAGCAAGGCCCGCAGCCGCGGACACTCCTTCCTTAGACTGATCCAAAAATCCGCGAGTAAGCGCCCACGCGCGAAGATCTCCTCGTACGTCCAGCCTCTCAGCAGGTAGAGCCCCAAGGCGGTGAGGCGCGGTATCAAGCCGTTTGTGATGAGTGCCTGCAGCCCGGCGACGACCTCGAATGGCTTCGGCTTCCCTTTGCGGGGTTTCGGGGGGAGCTCGGACATGATGTATAGCTCCGTGACGGAGGAGCCAAGCTCTGGCTCGGCCATGATATGTTGGATGATGCGGATTGCGTCGGCTTCGTTTCGGAGGATGAGACGCGAGTAGAGGAGGGGGCAGCAGATGTTGTAGAGGCGACGATCACCCAGTGCTAGAGCGCGCAGCGTACGTGGGGCAGATCGTAATGGGACAAAAGCGGCTATGATGGGGAAGAGTTCTGGGGGTAAGGTAGGATGTGACAGGATTCATGGTGAAGGAGGAGTTTGGAATAGTGCAGTTATGTAGATATGTACGTGAAATGAATTAGGGCTGGTTGATCATCATGTTTATGTTTCATGCTAGATCGACTGCGCGTTCCTTTTGTCATGTATGTCATTGTGGGTAGGAATATCTTTAGATCGGCATCTGATACGACTGATTCCTTCTGCACAACAAATCACATTAATTATGTTCCTAACAATATACTCTATAAGCGTAGTTCTTACAAGAATAAATGCGAAGTAATCAGGGATCTAATGCTACAAACGTCATAACAATAATCACAGCGTCGCGAGTGACGCACACAGCGAGAACGCAACATGATCGCCCACTGAGCTTAGTGGCAGTGTTGAGGTCGCTAAAGAACGCCATGATGCCACGAGCACGGATCTCGCAGCCCTTATCGCGCTGGGGTTATTCCATGTAAGTAACGAAACTTAGCTCAGCGGAATGACCTCCAAAATACATACGCTAATGCCGTCTCCCGCATGTTCCGAGTTAGATTGAACATTGATTGAATAGCTCTTTTGCTTGCGTGCGAGTTGCGAAAGTGCGGATGGTAGTGGAAATGCATCCCGGTATGTTTCGGCGCATGTAGGGAGAGAGAGGATATCAATATGTGCATCTGAGGTCGGAACGGAGGGAGATGGGGCGCAGGCTGAAGGAAAAGACAAGAGGACTCTGAGGAGCGCGAGGAATCGACGTGAACATACCGTGGGACTAACGTGCACGTGGTATGTGAGTCTCCCACGCTCATGCACAGCGCATCGCGTAGAGCGGTGGCCGGCCTCTCTATGAACAAAGCTCGATACGACAGATTTATCTTCATAGGCAGGTCGGACATCGGCCTACGCATCGCGCAATCAAGCACGCCAGGCTTCTCTCGTCTCTCTTTGCGCGTAGCCCAAGCACACCACACGCCATCACATACATCACACCCAATACGCGCTCCCACTACAACATGACTTCTGTTGTCTCTATAGAGCCCCACCGGGCGGCATGCCCTGCTGGAGCACGAGAAGGGCTGCGAGAGGCCGTCGCGTTAGAAAAGGGCACTGAGCGCTGAGCTCGGTACGTTTCATTCTTGTTCGGATACTGTACTTGGTCTCCGCAAAAAGGATCATATATTGCCTCTGGCCTCCGCGCATCAGATGAACTGTTGACCGGAAGCCGATGCCCAGTCACCGGCCCTCAATCAGTTACAGATGGGTATACATGGGCAACTGCGACGTGTCGTCTGCGTTATCCGCTAGCTCGCGAGTGTGAGGTACATTGGTGGTTGAGGTGACAAGTAGCTCGAGTTCGATAATTGTTTGATGAATGTAGTTATCTCGTCTCTCTGTAGGAAAGGAACGAGCTTGATAATGGGATAATGATGTGTGATATGACATCCTTGGAAACTTGAGTTAGGCGGGGAGGAGGTATGTAGTGAGTTCTGAGGACGAGTTCAGTCATTGATGTCACGGTTCCTCTTCTCAAACCGCCATAATGCTGGGATGTGTAAGTGGACCCCTGTTTTTCTATTGATGTATCAAAATATCCAGTGAATCATAATTTCTTAAGTTTTGAAGCAGAGATTACGGCTCATCTAAGATGTATATAAGACTTTTTATAAAGCGCTGCGTCGAGCGCTTCAGTATATATTTCTGCTTCAGCAGAAGCAGTACAATAAAAACTAATTCCAGGTTCCCTGCTGCCCTTCTCTCGTTCGTCACTCTCAGTGCCAGTGAAATGGCCCTATCTTTTAACTATCGATTTTGTAAGTGCTTGAACGATGTCGATTTTACTATCCACGACATTTCCATCCCTGACAGATGCCAGTCCCGGTGGATTGTGCAATCATACTAGTCCAGACAACGATTCCTTCCCCTTGATCCATCTTGACCCGTATGTGTTTGTCCTATCTTCTGGACCCTGGTATTCCCTCTTTTGATGCTGTTTAAGACTGTCAGGCAGCAGCGGTGAATGCCTCAGTGCGCCTACTAGTATTGATTGGACCACCGTTGAACTCAATAACAACCTGGTTAATACAACATGTACGCCCATCCTCATCTTTTGCCCTTCATCCACTGAATGAGATAAACTATGCAGCCATGCTCGTAACATACTGCGATGCCAATTGCACGGGAAACGCTAATATTGGCCAAAGCGGACCTACGTGCTTTGGTGCTGGGCCTGGGTACGTCTTATCTCATGAAATCGTGCAGCATACCTTGCTTACCAGCGCAAATCTCGAAGCTGCCATATTGGCTCCTTCTTCGTGACGAATTCTACCACGGAGGTCGCCCCGTCTGGAAAATTTGGAGGTGGTACAACAATCACCGTCTCAGTGTCTGCTCCTGCGGTAGTGACCGATGCGCCGCAGCCATTACCTTCGACTCAGCAACAAGGAGATCCTGCGCGCCAGGCATCCCTTGCTGACATTTGGGAAGTTGTGGGGGGAATACTACTGGGGTTTATAGCAATCTGTTTGTTAACGCTCACCGCCTATTATTTTTGGAGACGACGTCGGAATGCGAAGCTGCAACTGATTACTGCAGCGCCGTCACGTACGTAAGTACGTCCGCATTCACCTTTCTCGGTGTGCGCCGCGAATTCGCCAGTAGTTATGCTCATGCTCAACAATAGATGTATAGCGCTATGGCCATCGATTCCGGACTACAACTTTAGTTCTCAGCTGATTCCGGCGAAGGGAGCCCGTAGAGGGAGTACTTCCGTGGATATCACGAGCAGCACGGTAGATGACAGCGATACAGTGATGGATATGCGCAAGAGCAATTAAGCGCGCTGTAGACGAAAGTTGTTGATTTATTTATTCGTATGTCTTTTCCTTGTCTGCCTGCCATATGATTTACTCTTGTGAAGTATTGGGCATACGTTACGCCCGCTAGACTATTCGACATGGACGATAATTACATTTTGAATTGGCAGCCTCGGGAGAAGTTTGTGATGGCAGATCAAAGTATTTATTCTAGTTCGTACATTTGGGATTTTCCAACGTTTGATATAAATGTGATACGAGCCCAAGAACATTTCTCGATTTGCAGGGGCCAACCAAAGAACGCTGCTGATTCCTGAATTCCATCTGCAACAGATGGAACAGATGATCTCTGTAGACCGAGTATACAAGGTCTGGATCCCGCATTGTGTAGACGGCCACCACCTCCGGGACGTTGCACACAGCCCACACTCACATGTCAGTGGCGCGCCCACGAAGCCATCATCAATTTCGACATAGGTAATCCAGCGGATTACTGAGGACAAAAATACAATGTAATCTATCGCGCCGTCGACGGGAGCGGCGTGCACGCGAAGTCGACATGGATCTCGCCACAGGTAATCCATCGCGTAAAGGAGTCGAGGACAAAGATGCGACGTAGGCGCTTTGGGCAAGCCAACAAGCCCCGGCGGCGGCGGCCGCCAGCACGCGACGCTGCGCACAATGCACACTCAGGCGGCGACGGAGTCAGCCGTGTAGATGAGGCGCGGTGTTCCCACGGAGCCGCCGTAGATCTCGACACCAGAATTCAGCAGATAAACGAGAACAAAGACATCATGGTGAAGTAGCAATTCTTTTATCTCAAATCAGAGCGTACTTTGATGAGGAGCGGCATTCTCGCGAGCAAAGTAGAGACCAGCGCGGGACAGTTGGCGGCTGGTCGGGCATCAACTTGAAGTCAGAGAGCAGCTCGCCTAGCAGATAAAGTTCGGCGGTAGGTCCGGAGACAAGGTGAGCCTATTTCCAGGGATAAGTAGGTGGAGAGTCGAACGAGCAACGAAGGGGGCGTACCGCCGAGTCCTCTATGACGACAACGTGAACCTCACAGCCCTTCTTTAGCTCGACATAAGCTGGTCCCAGCGAGCCCACCTCCAACTATACACATATCAATTCATCTTCCGCACGTCT
Organism: Pholiota molesta; assembly: GCA_014925825.1. Lineage (NCBI taxonomy): Eukaryota > Fungi > Basidiomycota > Agaricomycetes > Agaricales > Strophariaceae > Pholiota > Pholiota molesta. The sequence continues at coordinate 23,405 of JACGCK010000213.1, forward strand.
GACCTCGGTTGGACGGTTCGTTTGCATGCGAACGTCGATAACCTGGCAGTAGTGGAATGCAGACAGGTACGTTTAGGCGTATTTTGACGTGAAGAGGACCTGGAAGGAGTGTGTGCGTGTGAGACCGCAAACGCGAGGGATGGGGTTCTTTGGGTTGGGCGCAAGGGAAAGAAGAGGAACGAGCGATACGTTGAAACTTGAAATCCACCCCTGATGAATAAATCACGTGCCAATCGCGATGTTCGATTACGGCTCGCGTTCCTTGTCTTTTCGACTCCCAAACCTCCGTTTCTGCTGCCCTGGCGGCCTACCACCCGCTCTTCTCTTTCTTTGCACCCGATCTCAAGCTCAAGCCTACCCCATACCACCTCACGCACGCAAACACTCCCACCACCGCTTGTGCCTTCACAACGTCCGCTCTACATGCAACCGGGCTGGTTCCAACATGCGGGCGTCAACGCTCCAAACTCAAACTCAATCCCGCCTCCATCGAACGTGCAGAACACGGAGTCGACGGGTGTATCAGTATAAAGGACCCGCTCCTGCGGGGGAAGGCTCGCTGCGCCATCCAAGAGGTAGACGTCGACTCCGGCCCGAATGATCGGCGGGTGAAGGCGGGTGAAGCCCGCGTCCCAATGAGTGACAGGGATTGAATGCAACTCTCAAGCCCCACACATACCCGGCTTTTGAGGCCCAAGCAAGTTCAAAAAGTCGAAAAAACACACTTGCAGATATGATATATGAAAGAAACTCAACGATTACATTCAGAAAAGCCTGGATATATGACAAATAGTGTATGGAACAAAAGCCAAAATGACGAAACAATACGCCAAAACTCCTGGATTTTTTGGCATATTCATAAATGAGACCTCTATCCCTAACTACTATGTAAGTTTGAGGGGTCTGGAAAGTCAAACGAGTGAGATATGACGCTAACAACAAACTGGGGACCATTTTCGTAAACAATATTTGTTCTTGTTTGCAGCCCGGTTCAGCCCTAAGAGAATGATTGCTCGCTTCGCTCGCAATCATTGAAGGTGCCCCGCTGGGCTTGGTGGGCGTAGCGCTCACGCTTGAAGCAGCTCGAGCACGATCAAGGACTGCGAGATCCATCCTTCGAAGAGGCGTGTGGGTGTGCGAGGGCAGGGGGCTGAACTCGGTACGTCCCCTTCCTCTCGCGCTCTACATACTCCCACCCCGATTAGCCTTGGGGAACAGGACCCTCCCTCGTCTGAACTCGGCGCTGTCGTTTCTCCCGTGTGCGTGAAGAACTTGGTCCCCGCTGGAAGTTGCAGCCCGATGACGCACGCGGGCCACGCAGCCCGCGCTGGCCTTCTGCGTGCTCTGCTTCACACCTGCATATGCAGTGCTCGGTGCTCCGCGCTCGCAGCGCTCATCCCCTATCTTTCACAGATAGGATATAGCGGCAATCGCATCACGTCGTTGTTCGCGCTGCCCTCCGTCGTGCCGCGGAGGCTGCGGAGGGCGTCGATATAGACGCTGGCTTCGCGGGTTATTAAGGATAGCTGCCTCGCGCATGCATGAAAGATAGCCCCGTCATTGGGATGGGAAGGGACCGGATAGCGTACGCCCTCTCGTGTCATTAGCGCCACCTACTTACTGACGTTAGAACGCACGTTCTCTCACTGTGGACCCGTCCACTATGCCAGATGACAGCTCATTATCGACTTACATCTGGCGCTCTCGTTGACCTGCTCCACGACGTATCGAATCGTCGATGCACCGCGTACGGCCCAGAGACTTGGAGTCCGCAGCTAGCACATTGTACCCATCATCCGCGCCGCCGCTGTCGACCAATTCCACGACGTGCGTGGCAGCGGAGGCAACGCACCATCCGGAGGACCTGCCGGTCGATCTGCGCATACTCCGTACATCCAGCGGCGACGGTTCCTTACATGCCACTCCTGTCGTGTCAGCCCCGGTATCCTGACCTGATGGCGAGCCGGTTCCTCTCGGCACTGCGCTTTGGTGGTGGAAATGTACGCGGACGATGGGGGTGGAGAGGCGACGGCGGCGGCGGCGGCGGCGGGAATGGTGTAGGAGGAGGGAGGACAGGAAGGGAACGTGTAGAAAACAAGGGTGGCTGCGGCTGCGTATGGTGCGTGTATGGGCGCATGTGCCCAGCGTCGGTGTGTGATATGACTTGTGTGTCGGACTGCGTCGGATTCGGTTGTGTTGGATCTTGCAAATAGGATGTCGACCATATGTCGATGGTGGAAATCAGAGATTGGGTTTTGGATGGGCAGCCTCGGGAGAAGACAGGTCCGTGATGGCAGATCAGAGTAGTACTTATTCAAGTTCGTACATCCAGAATCCTCCAATGTTTGACACAAATGCGATACAAGTATGGGATCGCGAGCGTATTCTTCTTCGTTTGCACGGGCCGATTGAAGAACGGAGCGCTCCGTCCCTCGATCCGCGTCCATCCCTAACAGATGCTCTTTCAAGCTGGAGATCGAGTCGAGTCGGTAGACCTAGGTCTGGGATCTCGCATCCTAAGGTCTTCCAGCATGAGAACTATGTACATGATGTATGTAGATTGCAGCTCACGCGCACGTCGTCCGTCGTCCACGTAGGATGCGTGGGTGATAATATGTATGCGCGAATAAACATAGCTTTAGTCCCCCCTGCGGGTGGAAAGCACTCCAAAGGCACTACGCTCTGTTTTTACCTTTGCTTTACCTATATAGAAGTGTTTCCGATAGTCTTAACAGCCTGTTTTATACAGGCTTTACTTGCATAGTATCTACGTAATGTAGGTATACGATGGGCGTGTTGCTCACATTCTGCAACGTGGACTGCGTCAACGGCAATAACGCCGCCCAGACGGGTGTGGACTTCTGCTATTTCCCGAACACTTAAGTGAGTTCTGTCTGGGATGGAGTTCGATTACTTATATCGCTGAACGACGTGGGATGTGATAGCTGTGATATCAGTTCGTTGTACGTAGATTTTACGTATTTGATGATGTGGTACGGATGCTGATGAACCATACTAGCATTGTCGTTCCGGGACGTGCGGGGGGATGGGAATGGGCCGGTTATTGCGGCGGCCTAGGTCCGGAAAGTTGGCGCGCTAAGGTTCAGCAGGTGTGCGGTAGCGTAGCGTTGGGAATGTCCTTAGGGGTATCGCCTCGGGCAATCAAATAAGTCATGGATTTAAAATCACAATGCTGGTAAGAGCTGCATGTCTATTGAAAATACTGAAGTGCAGAAAGGACAAAAATATGGTGTATTTGGGTGTGTTGCAAATCAGAGCCAGGTCGGGAATAGGCAGCGCACGCTTCCAGAGGAACAGCGGCATGCGCGTGGACGACGCAGGGACAGTGCGGGATGGCTGCGCTGCTGGTCGGGCGTGGACTTCCTGTGGACCCTTATCCCATCTATCCACGCAGGGCCCACGACAGCTCAGGAGCGGTATGTAATCCTGTCCCCAGGGATGAGCGGAGTGGAGAGGCTGACGAGAAACAAGGCGACGTACTGAGGTCAGCGCCGTTCACCCACCGGCACGATGACGCGAATCGCGCAGCCCTTCTCGCGCTCGGGCTATCTCAGGTGGACGGCGGAACTAAGCTCAGCGAAATAACCTCCAATACATACGCTAACGGTTCCAAGTTGGATTGAACATTGATTGCATAGCTCTTTTGCTGGCGAGTCGCGACAGTGCGGATCGTGGTGTAGATGCAGCCCGGAAATTGGGACGTAGCGGGCCTGGCTGGGTGCGTGGAAAGAGAGGGTAGTAGTAAAGACAAGAGGAGGAATCGACGCCTTACCGTGGGACTAAAGTGCACGTATGTGAGTCTCCCACGCTCCTGCACGCGCGTCGCGCACTGAACACTACTGTCCTCTCTCTGCACGCGCGCTCGGCACGTATCTTCTCTTGTTAGCATAATGTACCTCCCGCCGGTTACCCTCCTTTTCCTTTGGAAATAGGATCATGCATTGGCTTTGTCCCCCATGCATCAGATGAGCTGCCGACTGAAAATGATGCCGGCCACCCAGGCATCTACCCAGCGCTGCTCTCGCGTATGTTTTCTTCACCCCAAAGCCCACTTTGTTTTTATGCCTTATCCGTTATAGATGAGTACATAAGGGCAATGCCAACTGCGACGTGGCATCCACCCGCTAGCTAGTGAGTGTGAGGTACATTGATGGTTGAGGTGAAAAGTAGCTTGAGTTAGATAGTTGATTGATGAATGTATCGCTTTTCGCGCCTCTTTGTAAAAAACAAACGAGATGTATAGTAGGATACCCTCATTGATCTCACAGCTGCACTTCTCAAACCGCCATTATGCTGGATGTGTAAGTGACCCCTGTTGTTCTATTAATGTAACGAAATATCTAGTGAATCATGATTTCTAAGTTTTGAAGCAGAGATTACGGCTCATCTAAGAAGTATATAAGCCTTTTTTAAAGCGCGGCGTCGAGCACTTCAGTTTAATAAGCTGCTTCAGCGGAAGCAGTACGATACAAACTAATTCCAGGTTCCCTGCTCCCCTTCTCTCGTTCGTCACTCTCAGTGCAGTGAAATGGCCCTATCTTTTTTGTATAGATTTTGTGAGTGCTTGAACCATGTCGATTTCACTATCCACGACATTTCCATCCCTTACAGATGCCAGTCCCGGTGGAGGATGTGATCATACCAGTCCAGACAATGATTCCTTCCCTTTGATCCATCTTGACCCGTATGTATTCGTCTTATCTTCTGGTATTCCTTGTTTTGACGCTGTTGAAGACTGACAGGCAACAGCGGTGAATGCCTCAATGCGCCTACTGGTATTAACTGGACCACCGTTGAACTCAATAACAACCTGGTTAATGCAATATGTACGCCCATGCTCGTCCTTTGCCCTTCATTCACTAAATGAGATACACTATCAAGCCATGCTCGTAGCGTACTGCGATGCAATTGCACGGGAAATGCTAATACGGCCAAAGCGGCCTACGTGCTTGGTGCTGGGCCGGGTAGTTTTATCTATGAACTCGGGCGCATACCTTGCTACCAGCGTAAATCTCGAAGCTGCAATATGGCTCCTTCATAGTGGGAATGCTACAACGGAGGTCGCCCATCTGGGAATTCGGAGGCGTTACAACAGTTACCGTCTCAGTGTCCGCTACTGCAGTAGCGACCAATCGCCGCAGGCATTACCTCAAAAGGTGCGGAACCTGCGACTGTGGGGCGTCCGCTACGCCACGGCAGTATCTTCCATCCAACCACAAGCAAATATTGGGCGCCAAAAAGGTGCTGATGTTTGGGAGATTGTGGCAGGAATATTATTGGGATGTATAGCTGTCTGTTTTTTGATCGTCATCACGTACTGTTGGAGAAGATGTTGGAATGCGATGTTGCAGTGGATTTTGCCTTCAAGTGAGTGCGCGCTGGGCCCACCTGCATCATCGCGTGCGGCGTGTTGATCATTCTGAATGTGGATTCATAGAGCCGCATACTTCTGTAATGCCCTTTGTCATGATCTCTCCGCCAAGGACGGAGAAAACCTCACTCACCACGTCGGTTCCTTCGCATGCCATGACCAACACAGTACTATGATGGAGAGGATTTGACAGTTCTGCTGGGAGTTTTAGCCCTGACGTGGACAAACCACGCTGAGGGTCTGGACGAGAATAATCATGGCGACGGTTGGATGAACCTTCGACCGGTTGTCAATTGGAAAAGCTTGTATGCAGGTGCACGATGTGAAGGTTTCGACGCAGTAGTAGTATATTCTTCCGCGTTTACTGGTTTTTCTGTTTCCATGTTTTCGGTGCGGGTGAATCGCCTGCCTATTACTGCGGCTTGCGTTCTGAACTCCAGAAAAATTAAATTGGCGAGCGAAGGTTCGTGCACTTGTATATTAGCGTAGCCTTGTGAACTTCCTGAGCCGGCGCCGCGGATCGTCTCGGGAAATAAAGTAAATTATGGATTGTGTCATCGTACAATGGAACTAAATTTCTGATGCAAATAAGGACGCCTACGAAAGATAGCAGTTCTCATCTAAATGGCGATCGCCCGGGCAGGAGCAACGGACAGGCTCTGCCGCACTGTTGGCTGGACCAGACGAATGCATACGAAAATGCCACCTACAACGCAGGGTCCTTATAGAACAGCCGGTCAATGCTCGAATACGCGTTTGTATCCCAAGTACCTGTCAAGCCAGCCCCAATAGTGACCACCGCCAGCACGCTGCACCCAGCACATATCGCCACGTCGACGGGAGCGACGTGCCCGCGAAGCCGTCATCCATCGCGACACAGGTCATCCATCGCGTAAAGGAGTCGAGGACAAAGATGCGACGTAGGCGCTTCGGTTTCAAGTCAGAAGGTTGGGTACAGGTAGCAGATCCGCAGACAAAGCAGAGCCGGCGAGGGATGGATGGCGACTGGTCGGGCATTGACGCGCGGTTGCGGAACAGCTTATATATCTTTCGCACAGGGCTCGATGACGGCTCGTAATGCTTCCCGGGCTGAGTGGATGAAGGCGAAGCAGAAACGAAGGGGACGTACTAATGTCAGTGCCTGTCTCCGGCACCACGACGCGAATCTCGCAAATGTGAGACGTTTAGACACGGATCAGAGGTCCTCGACGTCGTTGTTCCCCGTCAGCGCCACGTTTTCCAACGAACTCGTCGGCAGCAAACGACGGGCGCCCTGTGGAAGTGTTCTGTAATCAGTGATGAATAAGTTCAACCTCCATGACACTCACTAGCTAGGGAATAACGCGGACCAGTCGTTCATTTGTAGCCATCTGTGACGAATGAGGGATAGGCAATGTGTGCTTCTGGAGGAGGAGGAACATACGCGAAACCAGCGCTGGCCAGATACATGGGTGGCCGGGCATCGTCTTCTAGTCGACAGCTCATCTAGTGTGCGAGGGCCAATAACAGCCCGAGGGCAATGTAGAATCCTATTTCCAGATGCTAAGTAGGGTCATCGTTGGGAAGTACAGTATGTAAATAAGAACTGAACGTACTGAGCACGGCGCCCTCCTCTAATTCGACGACGTCAGACTTGCAGTCTTCTCCTCCAGCTGCTTCAGGAAGTATGGGGGCATTCTTGTCGGGGATCTAGTGAAGATAGAGCTCTGCATTGTAGTGGGACTGCGTACGGGTTGTGATGGCGTGGAGTGTGCTTCAACGTGCGCGCAGACTCCCAGAGAGAGAGAGGAGAGTAGGGGTCGTGGGAGATTCGAATACCACGTGCACTTTAGTCCCACGGTAAGATGTTTACGTTGATTCCTCCTGGACCTCCTCCTATCTGAGTCTCCGCCTTTCCGGCCTCACACGCACACACCGCTATCCTATTCCTGCGCACTCTGTCTGGTCCACTACGCGCTAGATTGTACCGGGGGTGCATTTCCACCACCACCATCCGCACTTTCGTGACTCGCAAGCAAACGAACCGTTCAAGTCGGAACGTGCGCTTGATACCTCCATCTGCTTGAAATAGCCCGAGCGCGAGAAGTGATCCGGTGGTTGGTGCGAGATTCAAGGCGGTGGAAAGGTGGAGGGGGAGGAGACGAGCACGCGGTTGATGGAATCGCAGAATCATCTCGTTGCGGCCCTCGCTCGGGCCTGTTATGTCCGTCTCGCTATGTTGATTTCTGGCGGTTATAGATAGTACTTTCCTTCATGTTCCTTTTGCTTTTTTAGATGTTTCTTGAACGAACGTTCGCATTGAGGTACATTGATGGTCGAATCACCGGTGATAAGTAGCTGTAATTAGATTGTTATTTGATGGAAGTACCAACTTTTCAGCGTCTCGTTGGTCTGTTCAAAATGGAGCGAGTTTAGTAATAGGATACCGATAAAATGATACGACAAAGGTCGTTATCTCTATGTATATTGTTGTCGTATCCAAGGCGATGAGTTGGAAAAGGAACGAATATGCTCGTCGACGATTCAGATGTGGATGCTGACTCCGCTGACTTGAGGTGAGCCGGGAGGAGGTATTGAGCTCCGATGAAGCAGAGATTGAGATTACGGATCATCTGATATGTATATAGGCCTTTTTATAAAGCGCTGCGTCGAGCATCTCACTGTATAACCTGCTTGCTTCAACGGAAGCAGTACGATATAAACTAATTCCAGGTTCCCTGCTCCCCTTTTCTCATTCGTCATTCTCAGTGACGGTAAAATGGCCGTATCTTTTATGTATCGCTTCTGTGAGTGCGTAAACTATGTCGATTTGATTTTATTATCCACGACGTTTCCATCCCTGACAGATGCCAGTCCCGGTGGAGGATGTAGTCATACCAGTCCAGACAACGATTCCTTCCCCTTGATCCATCTTGAGCCGTATGTGTTCATCCTATCTTCTGGTATTCCTTATTTTGACGCTGTTGAAGACTGACAGGTAGCAACGGTGAATGCCTCAGTGCGCCTACTGGTATTAACTGGACCACCGTTGAACTCAATAACAACCTGGTTAATGGAACATGTACGCCCATGCTCGTCCTTTGCCCTTCATCCACTGAAAGAGGTAAACTATAAAGCCATGCTCACAACATTCTGCGATGCCAAATGCACGGGAAACAGGAATATCGGGCAAAGCGGACCTACGTGCTACGGTGCTGGGCCTGGGTACGTTCTATCTCATGAACTCGTGCCGCATACTTTGCTGAACAGCGCAAACCTCGAAGCTGCCATATTGGCTCCTTCATCGTGACGAATTCTACAACGGAGGTCGCCCCGTCTGGCGAATTTGGAGGCAATGCAACAGTGACCGTCTCAGTAGTCGCTACTGCAGTAGCGACCGATTCGCCACAGGCATTACCTTCGACTCAGCAACAAGGAGATCTTGCGCCCCAGGAGTCCCTTACTGGGATTTTGGGAATTGTGGGTGGAATACTATTGGGGTTCACAGCAATTTTCTCGTTAATGCTCACCGCTTACTATTGGAAACGACGGCGGGATGCGAAGCTGAAAATGACTGCGCCGTCACGTAAGTTCGCATTCACCTGTCTCAGTGTGCGCCGCGAATTGCCAGTAGTCATGCTCAAGGATAGATCTATAGCGCTCTATCCTTTGATTCCGGACTATAACTTTAGTTCTCAGCTGATTGCGGCGAATGGCGACCATAGAGGGAGTGCCTCCGTGTATAGCACAAACATAAGCGTAGATTACAGCGATACAGTGGTGGAGAAGACCAAGAACGACGTGCTGTAATTGAAATTTGTTCCTGTACTTATTGGTATATACTGCATTGTTCTTCACCTGTTCCAAGATTCCCACTTTTTATCTTGTTAGATATCGAAAATACAGCAGTTGGATACGCCGGCTAGTCTATTCCGAAAGGTAGATGGGTATGAAGCCATATTCTGGATCCGCTGGTGTAATGCGTTCGTCAAATTCGAATGTGCGGATGATGGATATCAAAGAATACGGATTGGCAGCTTCGGGAGAACGTCGTGATAGAAGATCAAAGTGTTCTAGCTCTAGGATTTTTCAATGTTTGACACAAATGTGATACAAGTATGAGGGCTCAAATACGTTCTTTGTTTTCAGGGGCTGGATGAAGCAAGCCGCTTCCGATGGTCTGCGTCTACGTTTAGCAGATACAGATGACCTTTAGAGATCTCGGTAGACAAGGTCTGGGCTCCCGCATCGTAATGCCTTCAAACTTCGAAGGCGTATAGATTGGATTTCACGCGCATGTCGCGCATCGTTGAAGTTCTATTCCCACATGCGCGTGAAAGGCGCTGAAAAGCTCAGCTCATTGACACACCGTCTATACCATTCCGACCATTCTATATAGGTAGATACTATATAATCCAGCCTGTACAAAATAAAATACCCAGTCTTCACCTAGTACAAGTGCTTTTTGATGGTTTGTACATTAGCGTAGCGTTGTGAATTTTTGTTAGGCGGATCGTCTCGGTCATCAAGCTCAGGAGATGTATTTCTTTATTTGCGAGTAAGTACACATAAGGAAGACGGGGGTTCTCGTCCTGCCGTATTATTTATCTTGTGAGATATTGGCGAGACAGCAGTTACAGACTTACAGTTAGGTACGCTTGTGCGAGTCGTGAAGGTGCGGATGGTGATGGAAATACATTCGGCTACATTTTGACGTCAAACGGACCTGACAGGGTTACGAGGAAGAGAGGATAGCGGCATGTGCATTTGAAACTGGAGGAGTCGACGTGAAGTGCCACAGAACACTGACAGATACAGAACATCCATCCAGCTTCGCTTACCGTGGGACTAAATTGCACGTGGTAATCTGCCGTTCGGCGCTGTGACTCTGTGACCTAATACGAGCGACGTACACCGCTCATGCACACGCACTCAAGCACACCCCGCGCCAAAATGCATGCGTACGCCCTCGCATAGCTCAATCCGCCCACCTCCGAGCATATGCGATTGGGAGAGGCTCTACCGGGCTTGAGTTGGGCTTGAGCTTTCCTTAAGCTTGGAGCTACCGTCAGCTGAGGTCGAGCGTGAGAGGGTTGCATTGATCTCCTCGTTGTCGTGCTAGAGAAGGGTGCTGAGATCGGTACGCCGCTTGCTTTGTCCTCACGCATACTCTCTTTCTCTCATACCTACGCGCACGCTGCCCTCCGTCCCTCATCCGCCGCAAATGGGAAACTAGGTCACTACATCGTCTCATTGTCCGCGCTAGCTGCTGGCCACGAGTTGGCGCGAGTAGCGCAGGAGAAGATTTCGGCGTCGGAATCTGATTTGTGCTGGCATCTCAAGTGCTCAAGCTGGCTGCTCGGAGAGCGTTCATATGGTAATGGGCGGGTGTACCGTATGAATGCCGCGCTCGCTGTGTCATTGGGGTGCATCGGTATTCGACGTGCGAGGAGTATTGTGAGTTCCGCGAACGTCAAGCTTCTAGGGGCTGCAGTTGATAATCTTGCTAGATCAGACTGATCAGCCGCTGCGGTGATGATTGTACTGGCAGCTTTAGGTTTTGCATAATTATGGGCTGATTGGAGGGAAGAGTCGTAAACCGATTCTGCGTTGACTCTCACAAAAACTGGAATATGAGAATTACGTTAGAATCAGTAATCAGAATCGTCATCAGAACCATGATTCATCCCAGAAGCACCCAGAATCGCTCACTCTGGTCTACCACGGAACTGCCTCTCGAGCTGGTTATGCACTCGAGGACCTGATAAGATCAACTGATCGTTTTGATCCAACATTCAACATTGAACAAAAGCCTAAAGGCAGAATTGTAGTGCATCAATATCAGTCACCGGAGTAAGGCCACCATCATTCGATGGACGGTTGGAAGGCAGCACTGTTGCTCCCATCCCAACGGCATGTAACTTCATTGCACTCCAGCAAAGCGCGCATGCGCCTTTGCGATTTGCCCTCCGTCAACCCCAGAGCCACGAGATCAGCATCATAAAGCTCAAGATAAAGGTCGTACTGCCGATGAGTGACCAAGTGAATGGCTACCGAATACTATAAATACAATCTAGGTTTGCAAGATCATTGCCAGCGGTGATGATCATCGAGGCAGCTTCGCACACTCGTTCATTTGTAAAGAGCATGTCTTATTCAAGCCAATTGAGTATGTACGTTTACGATGCAATCTTTCCTCGGAGGTTCTAACTCAGGAAGTACAGTCTCTGCATCAGTTCCCAAGACAGGTTATAGGTTATTTCTCTCGTATATAGGCTCGTGGGAAGCTACGAAGCAACTTTCAAGATTGTTCTTGCCCTTTTTCTTGTTCTCCACTCTCAGCGGCGGAGAAATGGTTGGCGTGGCTTTTATTTATCGCTACTGTGAGTCTTTGAGCTATGTATGTTAATTTTCTTTGTCGATGAAATTTTCTTCCCTGATAGACGACAACGGAGGATGTGACCATAGCTCTCCAGTAAATGCGACGTTTCCAGAGAACGGGAGCCCTGCGTAAGTTTTTCTCCTACCTCACCACATTAGTCGCTTATAAATGGTCTTTATCGTTGAAGATTAAACGGTAACAGCGGCCAATGCCTCAGTGCACCTACTGGTACCAATTGGACCACGTTGGAGCTTGCTGTTACCTCCGCAACATGTACGCCCATTCTAGTGCTCTCTTTATCCTGGATTAGACGATGATGAGCTTTGCATTTGCACAGCTGGGTCTCAGCTGATAATGTTCTGCGGTGGTAACTGCACCGGCACGGGGAGTGTGCAGCAGAACGGGGATGTGTGTGCTGGGGCCCCTTCCGGGTACGTTTTACGTGAGATTTGCGTGGGATGGTGCTGGACGCATTTGCTGACGGCGTAGATTTTGGCAGATGCACGGTTGGATCCTTCTTCGTGATATCTTCTGATCCAGCAGCGGGGGGACAAGCTACTACCACGACGGTCGCAGGAACTGTAACTGTACTGGCAACTTCCACGATAAGCGGCGGGGCTTCCGCTCAACCGCAAGTAACTACAGTGGCAACTTCTACGATAAGCGCTGGACCTTCCACTCAACCGCAAGTAACTACAGTGGCAACTTCCACGATAAGCGGCGGACCTTCCGCTCAACCACAAGTAAGTACTAAGCGCCAAAATGGTTCTAAAGTTTGGGAGATTGTAGCAGGCGTATTGTTGGCAGTGACGGCTGTGTGTTTCCTAATCCTCACTGCGTACTGTTGGAGACGACGGCGGAATGCGAAGGTGAAGACGGACATGATACCTCTAGGTACGCTCGCGCTCGATGCTTCCTACGCACCGCACACCGCGTGTTGTGTTTTCGAGTATTTCGCTGAGTGCGCGTTAGTAGGCGGGGTTAGGGCGCACGCTTTTGAGGACGGCGCTGATTTCGGTTCTGGCCGAAACGGAGATATCTTATTAGGCTAGGACGGTGGGGTGGTGAATCTCACCAATCGGAAATTGATGGGGAGACGCTCCTTGAGCTGGTTCCAAAGGGTGTGCGCTAGTGGACGCCTTGGTTGTGGGGTGCGTTTTTCCTATTTTATATACCGGATAATTGATTCCGACTTCTCAGGCTTACTTCAGTTCTCAATATTTCGCCTTACTGTAAAATGCTTTGTTCATAGATGAGGCTCATAAATTCTAACCAGATGTAGCTCATGTTCAAATTCTATTTGCAGTCTGCACGCTGGGATCGTTGAAGATGGCATGAGAGAGCCTCAGAGGAAACAGGGGTATTCTAAATTCTTACAGTGTACACGACACGACCCGGGAATCACGTGGTGCTGTCAACGATGTTGGACGATGTTCCGTCTTCTGCACTCTCCACAATCTGCCACCCCATCTTCTGCCCTGGCGGCCTACGCATTCCCTCTCCTCTCCACGCGTTATTATGCATTCCTTTGTAGCTATCTCTCTACATGGGAACGGTCCTCTCACCTCGCACCTGTCGATCATGGAGAAGACGAAGTCGACGCGTATTGTGCTGAAGCAGCCCAGCCGGTTCGAGTGCGGCTCTCCCGTCTGAAGCAGGGAGGACCTGGGATGGTTCGTCGATCTGCGTTGTCGTGCTGGAGAAGGGACTAGGCTCGGTATGTTGCCTTTGAATCTTGCTGTGCTCTCAACCCCGCTCAGCGTTCGAAAATAGCATCGCACTCCCATTTTGAAGCTTTCATTGGTTTACGCGCCTGTATGAGCTGCTGTCAAACGATGCCCGGTTGTTGTATCTTCTCTTTCCCTTCGATTGGGCGCAAAACGGAATGAGGCTTCGAATTTTCGTCTCGTCTGATTCGTGTATTTTTCGGAGAAGGCGCCTATCGTCCAGGGCTTCAGAACACGAAGTGATGCCGTCCATCTGCGTCGTGGAACTCGAGGAGGGCGCGGAGACCTGTACGTCCCCATCGTATCACGTTCGTCTGTCCAATCCTCACCACCTTTGGAATAGGTGTCATCGAGCCGTCAATTTCACCCGTTCGCGCAGCTCGCACTTCCCTTTCACATGCTCTTCCAAAGTTCCACCTTCTGCCTTGGCGGCCTATGCGTCCCTCCCCTCTCAAATTCGCTCCGCTATGCATTTCTCTACCGCTATCCATTCCAAATGGGCCTCCCAACTTCGCCACCGTCAATCAGGCAGAAGACGACGTCGACGCCTATTTCGTTGGAGCAGCCCCGCCAGTTTGATTCCGTCTATCCCAGATGAAGCACCGCTGGCGCGAGAAGGTCGTAGTGCTAGAAATGGCTTTTCGTTCGGGAATAGCGCCGTCTCTTGGACTCGAGCTTCGGCTGGTCGATGCGTCTACATGGGTTGCTCTCCGATTGGTAGGCGATGCCCGATCCTTCGCCCGCCTTACCAGGGCTGCCTTCACAATACCGAACCCCATACACCAAAGGAAGGAAATAGAGGCAAGTACCCTGTTTCTCTGTCCACATTATGTTCTGGCTGACGAGTGTCGCAGAAGATGGCTAAAGTTTCGAGCGTTCAGGCGCGCAGCTGGACGCGCTATGTATGGCAGTGAGATGCGTGTCCTTTTATGGAAGTGAATAGATAGAACATCCTGGATATGCGCGTCGAAACTCGACGGAATCAGAACTCGGCGATGAGGGGCGCTGCGCCTGTGAAACCATCGTTGAGCTCGACGTAGGTAACTACATCGTCTCATTATCCGCTTTGCCATCCACGATTGCGGGATGGCCGATGCGGCCAGCATATCATTTTGATTCTGCACGACTGGCCTATCCCGCATCACTGTTCCTCTTCCTAACAATTGTTCAACAGCAGTCTGAGTATCATAGAAGCGTATATAGTGAGCCTCTTGATGCGTGTATCAGTATCTGTTGCCGTAGTAAGGCCACTATCAATCGATGAACAGCTGAAATCAGTACTTCGTCTTCCATATGAAAAAACATTGCTCCTACCCCAACGGCCTCGGTTGCTAGTAACTGTGTTGTGGTATGCAGCATAGCGCCCATGCGTTTTTGGAACTTCATTTCCGTCAACCCAAGGACACGAGATCCGCATTATTAAATACAAAATTCAAAATTGAGGACGTGCCACCAATCTAACTTTGCAAGATCAGTGCCAGCGGTGATGATCATGGAGGCAGCTTCGCACACTCATTCATTTACCAAGAGCGTGTCTTACTCAGGCCCGTTCAATGCATTTACAACGCGATCTTTCTTCGGTCATCCTAGCCCTGCAAGCATAGGCTTTCCATCAGTTTCGAAGGAAAGCTTACACCTTATCCCGTTCGTATATAGGCTCGTCGGATGCTAGGAAGCTATCCTCAAGATTCTTCACGCTGTTCGCCACTCTCCGCTGCTGAGCAATGGCTGGCGTGGCTTTTATTTATCGCTACTGTGAGTCTTAGAACTATGTTGATTTTCTGTCGATGCCATTTTCGTCCCTGATAGATAACAACGGGGGATGTGACCATAGCTCTCCAGCGAATGATACGTTCCCAGCGAATGAGCTCGACCCGTGAGAATTTTTCCTACCTCAAGACATTCGTCGTTTCTGAATTGCTTTTAATTCTGTTAAAGATTGTCTGCTGGGAGCGGCCAATGCCTCAGTCCACCTACTGGTACCAATTGGACCACGGTTGAGTTTAATGTGAACGCTTCCGCCGTACCATGTAAGCGCATCCTAGCGTTCATATTTTAACCTAAGTCATATACGATGATAAGAATTGCACAGCTGTGTCGGAGCTCATCATGTTCTGCGGTAGTAATTGCAATGGCACGGGAAATGTCCAACAGCTAGGGGATGCGTGCGTCGGAGCTCCTTCCGGGTGAGTTTCTTCTGAGATTGATGCATTGCACTTCCATTGATGTTGTAGATTTCGAAAGCTGTAATGTCGGATCGTTCTTCGTGCTATCAAATCCTGATTCAGCAACGGCGGGACAAGCCACTACAACGGTTGCGGTCCCAAACCCTGTGACTGTATTGTCAACCTCTACGCTGCAGGCCGTACCTTCCACTCAACCACAAGTAGATTCTGCGCGCCAAAAAGGTCCTAATAATATCTGGGAGATTGTGGCAGGCATTTTGTTAGCGGTGGCAGCGGTCTGTGTCCTGATCCTCACTGCGTATTGTTGGAGACGACGCAGGTATGCGAAGTTGAAAACGGGCGGGGGTTCTTCAGGTAAGTGCACTCGATGCTTGTTACGCATCGCACACCGCGTATTTTCGAGTAGTTTGCTGAATGCGGGATAGTAGGAGGGGTTAGAGCGCACGCTTTTGAGGACGGCGCTGATTTCGCTTCTCGTCGAAACGGAGATATCTTAGACTAAGACGGTGGGGGATCTCACCAATTGAAACCGATAAAAAGACGCTCCTTGCGCTGGTTTCGGAGGGGGTGCGCTAGTGGATGCCTTGGTTGTGGGGTGCGTTCTCCCTACTTAACATACCGGCTTGCCAATTAGGATAATTGATTTCGACTTCCCGGTCTAACTTTAGTTCTCAATATTTCCTATTACTACAAAATGCTTTGTTTATCATGACATTCAGACCACTTGTAACTCATGCTCGAAATATATTTGCAGACTGCACGCTGGGGTCGTTGAAGTTGGCATGAGAGGAGACAGGGGTATTACAAGTTCTTACGCGAGGCCCGGGAAGCACGTGGTGCTTGTACACGATGTTTGACGCGATGTTCGGAATTCCCTTCTGAATCTTCTGCGCTCTCCACAACCTTCCACGCAATCTTCTGCCCTGGCGGCCCTCTTCTCTCAAGTACCCGTTATTACACATTCCTTCACAGCTATTGGTCTACGTGAAAATGGACCTTTCAACGCCGCGCCCGTCGATCGGGGAGAAGACGAAGTCGATGCGTATCGTGCTGAAGCAGCCCAGCCGGTTTGAGTTCGGCTCTCCCCTCTGAAGCAGGGCAGACCTAGGATGGGTCGTCGATTCGCGTTGTTGTGCTGGAGATGGGTACGGGCCTGGTATGTTGCCTTTGAACCTTGCTGTGCTCCCAACACCGTCAGCTCAGCCTTTGAATATAGCATCGCACTCCTTTCATTGGTCCATATACCTGCATGAGCTGCTGGGAAACGATGCGCGGTTGTTGTATCTTCTCTTTCCCTTCGAATGGGCGCAAAACGGAATGAAGCTTCGAATTTTCGTTTTGTCTGATTCGTGCAAGCGTATCAGGTTACGATGTGATAACCAAAAGGTCACTATGTTATGTTCGTTTCATACTCTTCTATGAAGCAGGCGCCTATCGTCCAGGTCTTCAGAACACAAAGGCATGTGTCTATCTGCGTCGTGGAACTAGAGAAGGACGCGGAGATCTGTACGTCCCCATCGTCTCACGTTCGTCTATCCAATCCTCACGTCCTTTGACATAGATGTCATCGAGCCCTGGGATTGGACGGACTTCTATGTGACTGGGACTCAATTCCACCCGTTCGCGCAGTTCGTACCGTCCTTTCACATACTCTTCCTATCCGGGCATCGGTAATTCGTTTTTCAAGGGTCGTGTATCACAGACATTTTCGAATGGGAATGCAAAAAAAAAATACTGTACGTCCTCTCTACGTCCTTCTATTACTCCAGGTTCGAGGTCAACATCTCTATTACTGACGACGCTACCTATTACTTGCCTTCTGTAGGATACGTTTACGAACTACGACGATACTCGCCCGCACGGCGGAGGCCGACCGAGACAGTACCCACTGTTCCAGCCTCCGGTGTCGACAGATTTGCTGACGAGCGTGGCGCCGATGGGACGAATCACACTGCACGTCGTGGTCATGCGCAGGTACGTTCCGGGGCTGTATTCTCATTCCAATTTCATGACTGCGTCGCAATCTGTGGGCGAGATCGAGTCCGAACGCGGTGTATATGTGGGGTTATATGTCCGCGCACGCGATGGATGAAGCGTGATGGGGTTGGCCTGGGCACCCCTGTTTCGATGCGTTCGTTATCGTTGTGGGTTGAAAATGATGGCGAGGTCGTTACGTGGAGCTGACCGCAGCTTGTTTTTATGCTGCCTTGGTACTTCGAATGAATTTCGCATTCTTGTTGCTCGGTACAGTCGCAGTCGACTCGATACTTGGGGCTTATTTGGATGTAAATTCGATTCATTTGAATAATATATTATTTTGTCTTTTGTTTTACAACTCGAGAGAGCGCATTGCAAAAAAAGAGAATGAGGTATTGGTAGCACGTTCCCATCTGAACCTGGCAATGTTTGATTACAGGGGAAAGAGGCAGTTATTTAGATAGATGCTATCATCGCATCATATATAGCTAGGGCCACTATTGGAGATTAGATAGGATACGTACTCAAGACAAAGCTGACATTGTTATCGTTCTACAAGAAAAAATGTCAGCGATGCAAATACAAAAATCGAGACATAAAGCCAGGGAAAAACCCAAATAAGTACGCAGCTTGAAGCCTACCCATATAGATATGCCCACGTAAAGAAAGTGGGGAACGTACGTTTACACCGATGATTCCATCAGCGTAGAGAATGTATCCTCCGCAAGCATCGAGTTTTAGTGTGGATCGCACACACGGAAGATGCGTCTCGACGTCGTCAAGGAAGAGTGGCACGTCCTCCGTGCGTATCACACTGGATGGCAACAAGTGCCCAGGTGTCCCAATTGCAGATGCAGCTGCAGGAGCACCCAGAATGCCCTGGACAGACAACACCGCTGCCAGGGAGAAATCAAAGACATCGACGGCGTAGGGGGCCGCCAAAACGGCGCGTTGGCCATAGGCGGATCTGCACACGAAACACATGATGTGAGCACCGCAAGTATCCTCAACATCCAAGAACTAGGTATATCCACCTTCGCCAGTGCGACACATATTGCCTAGGTAAAAAAAGGGCCACTCGTGTATTCGGCGGGCCCCATTCCGCCCAGGGAATATCCAGTGGCACATGCTCCTGGACCGTACGCGCGTGGCGAGCGTACTTTAGGAGCACGCGCTGGTGCAGGAACACATTCACATAATGAGGTCGTGCTCTCCCCGAATCTGGGTGTATGTACTGCACGGTAAGCATGTGTAGGCGGTGATCGTCGTGTACCGTGAACGGTGTATAAGGGTGGAGGTTTGCCTCAATCGGGCCAGCATGGGTGTGGATCCTGTCAATAGCGACACCGTACGCGGTAGGTGGAAGGTGGAGCGATGCGAGGTGGATGGCTTGGTTGGGGGCCGCGTGGGATCGTACTAGCTTGTATAGCTGGATCACCCCGCATTTGGCCGCTGTTATTACGAAAAAGTATGTGGTATCGAGAAGCACGAAGTCATATTCCAAAGGAGGAGGAGGGGGATCGAAAGATGTAGAGGTGTCCTGTATTGTTTGATGTGAAATATATTACAAAATAGCATAATATTCGTGCGCACCAATAGTAGATCCGAGGTAGTCCAGTCCCATACCAATGCTCGCGCCTCCCCTCCAGCATTGTGACTGTGGAAACGGAAATGAACGGCAACGACGCCGTATGCAATTTGTAGAACGGCAGTGGTGTAAGTATTTGCGCGGTCATGTTTCGGAACGACCATCAACTGCAAGGGGCTTTGCTGCGCCTGCGGATGAATGGCATTGGTAGATATAGCGTGAATGTGAATGCGGATGATACGCGTGGCGGTCATTGATGGTGGGCTATGGACGGTTAATCTCAAAGTTGCTGAACTACAAGGTAATCCACAGTACTCACGTCCCGTCATCCTCCAAAAACACTATCAAATCCTGTGTCGGATCCATCGTGAACTCCGCAACCGAGATTCCCCTCAAGGGTCGTCGCAGTGTACGTCCATCAGCATGGCTGGCGGTAGGTAGCCATATAACTTCAAAGTGATCACTGCCTACAGTAGCGAAAGCCCCTCCAGCGAGCTCGCAGACCTCGCAATACGGCTGCGTCTGCACAGTAAGAGGCCCTTTCGTCTCGAGTGCAAGCCACGCCCGCCGTCGGCGCGTAAGGTACGCGATGAGGTCTGTATGGCTGAGTGTTGTCCCCGCATCTTTAAGGCCGTCTAGATGCAGCTGAACAGTACATGCCAAGAAAGAGGAACTTTTGAGGGTCTCGTAGAAGGACGTACATGTCTGTGGGATGCTGGGTTGTTAGCCTTTCCCCAGAGGATCATAGCGATGTACATGATCTCACCATCGCACAGCGGATGAGCGAAACAGCGTCGAGATGGGAAAGAATTTGAATGTGTAGCTCTTGCGGTAAATCGCAGAAATCGTGCATCGTGGATGTTGTGGTAGATATCATAACATGAGATTCATTCATTGTAAGAATTTATATCATTTTCTCCCACACACGCTCCTGGGGCCTGCTGTCAGAATACGAATACAGTCACGTAGATTATGGGGACTTTTAATCAACAAGCCCACCCGCCCGTGTTGCGCGAGATACTAACCATCAATTGCGTCCCTTTGCATGATTACATGACGTGGGACTCCTACTCCATAAGAAAAAATTGCTCATGTTTGGGTGCGTGGGCGCGTCGCAAAATACGCAGATACGGCGGAGCGCCCACTTCCAGTTCTAAAGATACATGTTTCGCTCACGCTGTACATACCCATCCTGTGACGCCCACATCTATATCTCTCTCACGTAGACGGGGAACGCGCACATGCACTTCGGTCCACCGAAGTTCTACCCTTCATCACGAAGACCCACTGCTGGATGCGCGCGACGATCTTGTGCGGATTGGACTTGGTGTGGCTGCGGGAGACGTCGATGGGGTCGAATGTTGGCACAGTCAGGCTCGTGCGAGGGTGGGTATGGGGACCGCTTATAGCGATCGATGGGGTGCAGCAGAGTCTACGCGCACCCACTGCTCAGTGCACGTCCCTCCGAGCTGCCCTGCAGCGCTCGCAATTGGACGAGTTTGTTCGAACCTTGGCACCCTTCCGTGCGAGCCATGGGACGGTCCCGTATCCCACTCCGCTGCTGCGTGTCCGCCCGGAACAGGTGAATGATGGTTCGGGATACGTGGCATAGACTCACTTTGCACCCGTTACGATTACCACTTTGCCGTGCAGATCCGCCAGATCATCCTCTGAAAAGGTCTGTTGTGAAAAAAAGGAGACAACCATCGCAAATTATTCGCCGAGGTCTGGGTGATGTTCGAAGAGACGGTTGCGTGCGGGAACGACACAGGACTGGGTGGGAGAATGAGAAGAGTGTTGGTCATTTTAAGTTTAACGTAGACCGTCGACAGTACGCGATTCGCTTATTTCGCACGGTAGGGATCGCCATGATACTTGTCGTGTCGTTTTTATTGCACCATGAATGGTGTTGTTTATAGATTATGTTCGTGGAATTATAATGGTATACAGTTGCAGACAGGGCGCTGGGGTCGTAGTAGGAGGAAGGAGACAGGACTGAGGATATCTACTTGAAGTTGATACTCAGCTGCTCGATTCGAAGGCGACGTGGGAATCACGTGGTGCTGGTCAACGATGTTGGACGACGTGCACCTCATCTTGATTCTTCCACCCCTTCAAGTTCTCCTCTCAAGCACATCATTGCGCATGCCTGCAAAACTTTTGCTTCCTTATCACCCCGCTACCATCGATCATAGAGAAGAGGAAGTCGACGCGAAATTCGCTGGATCGAGCACCCAGCCTCTGCCCAACATGTTTGAGCGTGGCTATTCCATAATATGAAGCAACGCGGAGAGTGGAATCAGAGGATTCTGTTACAGGAGGGCCTAAGCTCGGTACGTCGCCTCTGAATCTTGCTCCGCTCCGGCTCAGCCTTCGGAAAGCCGCCAGCGCCGTCCCGGGGCCTCAGTTGGTCTATGCATATGTATGCGCTGCTCTCCAACTGGCAAACGATGCCCGCCCGTACGCCTGCCTGAACACAACCCCATCCCCCTGGGTTTCCACTCGTCGAGTCTGGGCAATCGAGGCAAGTGCGTCGTGTCTCCCAGTATAACGTATGTCTCCCATTCCCCCTGTCCTCCTTGTTGATTCGTTCACCGAAGGTTATTGATCCCTTAGCCTACCCTTTGTTGACGTCTGTCTATGGGTTTGAAACGCGTCTACGACCATCATCGACGGCGCCCCATTTTCACGCGCCTCCTCAATCGAGTGCCGGCCTTATGAGCTGGCGTGTGCGCTTTCCATGACCTTGCGGCTCGTCTTCCATCCCTCTCTCCTCGCAAACACGCAGTGTTGTGAATGCCTGCTCTATGTTCGCGCCCTTGTCACCCCGCTGCCGTCGACCAGGGAGAAGACGAAGGCGACGCGTGTTCTGTTGGAGCGACCCTGCCGCGTTTGAGCGCAGTCGTCCTAGATGAAGCCTGGCTGGCGCAGGAAGGTTCTAGTGCTAGACGTTGGCTTGGGTTCGGTAGGTTGCGTTCGAATCTTGCTCCGCTCTCGATCTCGCTCAGCCTTCGAAAATAGGATAGCGCCCCGTTCCTGGAGGTCCAGGTGTCTCGATGCCCCGGTATGGGCGGCTCTCATTGAAGACGATGCCCGGCAATTCGCCCACCTAGCTAGCGCTGGCGTTCCTTTACCGAACCCCATCCACGGAAGGAAGGAAACCGAGGCAGGTACGCTGAGTCGTTTTGTGCTCGCTAACCTTCTGCTCACGAGTGTCGTGGAAGATGGCTGGAGCTTCCAGGAACGCAGCTGGAGCTCGTGGGGCTGCGAACGGCAGTGGAATGCGTAGTTTATGCATCGCGGCCTCGTGAAGTAGCTTGGTTGGTCATTGGATTCTATGGGAATCTGTAGTATGTTTTGGCCGTCGTTCGGAACGCGGATGGGTGTATGGGTTACTTTGTATGCGGGTGTCGAGAGCCTACCCCTGTGAGGGACGGTATAGCGTACGTCTCCGTTTCTTTTCTCTGATTTAGCTGTCGAGTTTGTTTCTTCGAACGCTGATTATGCCTTAGTCGCACGAGCCGGCTGCCTGCTCTGCGCGTTCCCAACATAACGCGTACCTCGACGTGCGCTCCGATCGACCACCCGCCGTCCGAATGTCCGTTGTATTGTCGACGGATGTGCTGGCTACTGCCGCACTGATGTGGACCGTACTTTGCGGAGGAGACGTCGTGAAGATGAGACCCGTCCGTACCGATCGGTCGCCGGCCTTGCGGGCGGAACGTGCGGAGCGGAGCAGAGGCGCGAGGAGGGTGAGGAGGGGCGGGTGTTATGTGTTGAGAAGGTGTGGGGGTTTGTTTCTATCATTTCGGGATTTTGTCTGCGAGCTTTTTTGAGAGTTCTGGTTTGTGTCTTTGGTGCGTGTGGGTGTGGATGGGCGTTCGTGGGTGTAGGGCGTCGAGCGCCCGCGCGAGGCTGGTTGTTTGTTGGTGGTTCGTCTTCGTTGGGAGCTGCAGGCGTAGTCGACTGTCGATTTTAATTTACTTGCTTCCGCTCGTTGTGCGCTTCTTTTGTTTTTGTTTGATATTGCCTTTAGCGCTCGTGAATGGTATACTGGTTTGGGTTTCTACGTAGTTTATGCGTTGCGGCCTCGTTGGCTTGGTTCATCATTGGGTTTTATACAATTCTATGGGCTGTTTTGGTCGTCGTTTGGAACGCTGATGGGTATTTTGGGCCGATGCTTTGTATTCGGGTATCGAGAGCCTTCCCCTCGACCTTCGGGTCCTGTGCACGTTTTATGGGAGGGACGGTACAGCGTACGTCTCCGTTTCTCTGCTCCGATCCATCTGTCAAACTCTTTTCGTTGAACGCTGATTATCCCTCAGGCTGCCTTCTCTACGCGTTCTTAACATGACTCGTACCTCGACGTGCGCCCCGATCGACCGCCCACGGTCTGAATCTCGGTTGTCGATGGATTTTGCTGGCTGGCTACTGCCGCGCTGATGTGGACATACTCTAAGGAGGAGACGTCGTGAGGATGAGACCGTGCGTACCGATCGGTCGCCGGCGTTGCGAGCAAAGGAGAGTAGGTGCTGAGAGGAGCGAAGGCGCGGGGATGGTGAGGAGGGCAGGCGGGTGTGGAGAATGTGTGTGTGTAGGCTGTGTGTGTGCCGCGGTGGTGTATGGGTACGAGGCTGGGGTTGGGCGTACTCGTGTGTGTGTTGGAGAGGTGCGGAGGTTTGGTTCTTTTGTTTCGCGCTTTTGTCTTCGAGCTTTTGGGGGTTTCGTTTTGCCTCTTTGGCGTGTGTAGGTGTGGATGGGCGTTTGTGGGTGTTGGTCATTGAGCGCCCGTTGCTGGTTATTTGTCGTCTCGTTGAGAGTTGCAAGCGCAGCTGACCGTCGATTTCAATTCACTTTCTTCCGCTCTTTGTGCTCTTTCTTTTGTTTTGTTTGATATTGCCTCTAGCGCTTGCCAATGGTATACTGATTTGCGTTTTTATTTGTGTAGATGTTTAGATCGAAGTTCACATGCGCGATTGACAGTACATGTGCTGGCTCGGGGTACATATGGATTGATATGCCTTCGCGATGTGCTACGTGCGTACGTTGTAAACAACAAAGATTATCTGGCCACGTATTGTAAATCAAGCTTTGGGCAATGATTTTATCAGGTGCCATCGCGAAGAAAGCTTAGC
This sequence comes from Pholiota molesta, assembly GCA_014925825.1. NCBI lineage: Eukaryota > Fungi > Basidiomycota > Agaricomycetes > Agaricales > Strophariaceae > Pholiota > Pholiota molesta. The sequence continues at coordinate 47,771 of JACGCK010000213.1, forward strand.
TTATCTAGTCAAGTAGTCGCTATCTTGTATACAAGCGAGCCAGATTTGTTCGCGAATATAATGAAGAAAGAAAGTTCGACATCGAAATGTAATCCATATGAAGTATAATTGTTCGATATATCGGCAAATTGTAATAAAATGTCAGAGGTATGCAACTTAATATCATTCATTATAGTTAGGCGGAGGACCTTCGTAACGATCCTGAGGCATAGTCGATGGAGAGGCCGAGGATGACCCTTGACTTTGTAAGAGCGCCGCCGCCTTTGAGGTAGGTATACGATCTCGTACAGCTAAAGGAATATCCGTAGAAGGATGTTCGCGGCTGGCAGATTGGGACGTCAATGTTGAAACATTAGACCGAGAAGTGGCGAAAGGATCGTGGAGCTGTGGTGATGAAATAAACGAAGAGTAGTCGGCTTGGTGCTCAGCACCGTAATTGTGGTTGTGAAGAGGACGGTACGGTTGCGTTACGAAAGGGGTGAGGCCGCCTGTTTTGGTGCTCGGAAATTTGGACCATACTACGAACGCACGTTAGAGAGTCTCATGTGCGGAAAGGATTGTGTACGCACGACTGGTCGTAACTTCTGGCTTGCTGGTTTGTCGGTCGTGCCGCTGGTTCATTTTTCGTTTGATGACGAGAATACAGATAATAGCCAGCGCGAGTAGAGCTATGGCACCTGATACACCTCCGACGATCACTCCAATGGGTAAATCTCTTTTTGACGATGGCATCTGAGGAGTATTTGTAGGGCTCGTGGTTGTAGGGCTCGAGGGTGTAGGGATCGTGGTTGACGTTGATGACGTTGCAGAGTCTGGCGTGACGACGAGGAGATAGTCAAGATAGAAGTACCCACCGTTGGCCAGTGTAGATATATTTAAGGTATGACTTGTTGGAGTAAGCTGATCCGATTGGAAAAATCGTTGATTGTATTGAGTGGTAGGTATCTGAGCGGCGGTAAAGATTGACACGGGGCCGTGATCTATGCTGTACGATGATAGTGGTGCGATTCCAAGACCGGAGAAGCCAATGGTACCCCATACGCTGATGCTTGTCCCTTGAGATGGGGTCAGTCGGAATACGATCGTTGATTGCGCAACTCACCATAGAAGACGACGGTAGCAGTGGAGCCCGTCAGGTTGCTCCAGGTTGTGGTATTGTCGAATTCCGGGCTTATTCCTGCGCGTTCCCAAACCCCAGAGTAGGTGATGGATGAGTGGCGGTCATCGAGTTGCTGAACGACCATAGGAAGAATCGTGTTGGTGTCGAGTTACTCGAGTAGGAACTGCTCGAAAATCTAACAAGGTCCGAATGATGATAGCTCTTCTCCAACGAGTATGATGGCGGGCCGTGACAGAGAAGAAACACTGTTAGTCGTATCAGAGCGCAGAGATGGGTGTTGTTCGTCGTAAGTCCATGCCTTGTTGAACGTCGCGTCGTTGACCGCTGTTGATCGAAAGAGGGCGTTCGCAGCTGAGTCAGCACTGTTCATCATTTGGTGGCTATGCGCCTACAGTAAGCGCCGAATCCCGCCCTTTAAGCGCCAAAAGTATGAAAGTAACGTTCCGATCCTTGTATCTCTGGAGAAAAATGATAATTATTTGCTGAGAATAAGCTTCCGATAAGTTGTAAGATCCGAACTGTGACCTGCTGACGCCATGTCGTAGTATCTAAAATACTTGCATATTGTGCTCTCCAATTCCATCTAGCTCTCTTGGGCGTCTCCACATCATACGCCTTGCGCCCTTCGGGGACTATAGCATGTATGGCTTTTTTATCTGTAAAGCCCGCATCGATAAGCATAACACTGAAGGCCATCTGTCATGAATCCAGGCGAGTATAGAATCACTCGAATTCGTTGAGCAAAGAATGGAACGTTGAACATTTGCGTCCGATAGTATTGTAAGATCGTTACCACTGCAGGAGCGAGACAGCATCAGTATCTCACCCGCCAAATAATGATGAGCTATGTGATAGAACATCTTGAGTTGGGCAATGGGCTTGGAGGACAGCATCAGGTCGATATCAGGACTTCAACGTGAACACAATGTTGAGACTGCGATTACTTATCGTTCAAAACTGCGAGATAAATTCGTTGAGTCAGCAACTACCTCGCCGCGATCATACGTGTAGAGAAAATGTACAAGTCTTAAACGTTGAACACCCTCACTTATATCGCTCTCAAGCATGTCAAAGTCAAAGTGGCAGCGTGCACACATTCAGATATGTGTCCGGAGTTCGCCATAGTCTATTCCATGCAGCTAAAATTGTAGGTTTATGGCGTTACTGTAGATCCTGTTTCCCAAAATGACATCGTCGAAAAGGCTTTAGAAGTGCGTCAATGTCCTGTGAGTGCGGCGGGCCTAATGCGCTACATGCGCGCTTATGTTTACCAATGCCATGTAAATGCCGCTCGACGTTCAGCGCTCGACGTTCAGAATTTCGTTATTGAGTAATCCATTATCAATTATTGTTAATGATGCTGGTTCTTCGAAGACTCCAAGGGGAGCAAGAAAATTGAAGATGAGGAATTCATTACCATATTTGGCAAGGGGGCGAACGGTAAAAATGTTTCGTGCCGTTATGGATGATTATTATGCATAATGATTACTGTCGTGAGTGAGGTGATTTCGGCGATAGGCAATAGGCGTTGAGACGCCGCAGGCAGTACATAACATCAAATACAATGGGGGCATTGCACTATTCGTGTGCCCCATACCTGTGTCGCTGTACGCAAATCCAGATGGCAGAAAATAGAATGAAATCGTGTTTAAGGTTTTAGCTTACACCGAAAAGTACCGGATTGACCCAAGTACGACATGACAAGGAACATACCGCGTGGGAGGCAATCCGTAAATAAACGCATGGGATTCGACGGCGGCTAAAGCGGGCTATGTACAGCACATCATGATGGAAACCAAGAGCGTAGAAATGACAACGCGTATAGAAGACGCGCTCGGGTGGGCTGGGGTGCGAATAATTGAGCGGAATAGGATATAGTGGCCTTGTTCTTGTCGTTTTTGAGTTTCGGGACACATGGACGCACGGGCAGTGGGAACGGGCCTCGAGGTGATGCTATTAGTGGGTGGCATATTAAGGCATTCATGATTACGTCGAGAGCACTCTTCGGTGATGACTTGTGGCAGATTAAGGAGACCCGACGCACTTCGAAGAAGCCGTTCTTGGGAGATGACGCCAGTCACCTGGTAATGGCGCACACGCGGGCAAATGGTTCTGGCAGATTTGTGAATCTCGTTCGGCGTGTGCTCATTCTACTCCCTACGATATAAGTAGATACGACCCAACTGCGCGTCTTCGAAGTTCAAGAAATCGCATTTTATCACGCCCATGCCATAATGATAAATAGATATGTAGACATTCGTACTCCGTGAAGCGTGGAGTGAGAACGCGTTTGGAATGGATGTCGTGAGTGAACTCTTGGGGAATTCAGACACGGTTGTCATTCTTCACGTGCACTCATTAGATCTGGGACAGGGTAAATGTGCGTGCCCGTGCGTGCCTGTGCGTGGTGTGCGTGGTTGTGCGGGATTGAGATCAGGCGTTTGTGCGGGGTCGGTTTTTTATGTGAGAGTGACATATTGGTCACATACACCAAAAATATAATTCTGGCTGACTCTACTCATACACATTTCTACTACCACTCAGCTCCTTCTATCACAGTACTCTAACGCTTTCATTACTATATTAAATTTATTTGCGTCAAAAGTCTTGCGGCCCAGCTGTTATTATCGAGGAATGTGCAAAGGAGGAAGATGACTGACGGGTGACATATCTGTCACACATAATAACACGCACCGGCAAAGAACGGCACGATGGTGTACCTGCTACATGTATGCTTTCCACGACCACCAGGTTCCTTCGAATACACCATGAATATATTTCAAGTAGTATACAGAGCTCATAGATGTAAGAATTCTTTGAGGCCTGAGCGATTCTTGCGTCGTAAGCCCGAAAAATAACTGACACAGACTTACCGGCTGCCGGAATTGCCGAACACACTGGAAGCCTTGATACGATTGAAAGATGAGTGCACGAAATGTGCGGGACATCTTTCTTGGCCCTATAAATCGGATAACTACATATTGGAAAATATATAGAGTATAGAAAAACTGTTTATAACCGAGTGACATTCATGTTGTGACCAGCCACGCACAGCGCAGTCTTTTGTGCGGGTTGGCTTGGCGCCCGCGCGACCACGCACACTACCCGCGCACTCCCGCGCAACCACGCACACACCCCGCACACACCCCGCACGCCGCGCACATACCCCGCACATTCTCGCACACGCCACGCACATCCTCGCACACGACTCGCACATATCGCGCACACTCTCGCATACCAAGAATTATTATGCCATATGTCCGTGAGTTTATTACCTATATTTCCAATATATTTCTATGAAACCTTTCATATGAACATTTAGCGCTTTAGCACGGGCCAAATTATGTCGAGAATCCGTCCAAGACCGCGCCCATCTCCATTCTCAAGCGTGAAAGAAGTAGAGGGAGCTGGAAGGGAATTTTAGGTTCCAGATTGCCCAAAACCGCGCACAAGGTCCATGTATTTGATATTCATAGTCTACGTACAGGTTCACTACACTCACAACGTGATTTTAGATCGTAGATGTACTTCACTATATGTCAAGTCACAAAACATGTTTTAACCAGCTCACGTATTATGGATATATAGGTTATATACGAAAATTTTATGCTGTAGTCCGTTATGAATTTGGGACCGATATGGCAAATTCTCACGCGGATGGACTTGTTCGTGCACGAAAACTGCGCCAAGTAATAGACTTATGGCACTCATCTTCAATTCTGACATATACTAACTACTTAGGAAAGTTGTAAATGTAAGTCTAGGAACACAATTATCAGCCTATAGACGAAGAAGCATGGATCGCCGACCTGGATGTCAAATACCCCATGGCCACGATACACTAAGTCTTGACTTAGTCCGACAACTCGATATGATGTCTACACCGCAAGCAAATCCTCTATATATTTCTCCTAGGCGCACCGGGACGTTCGCTGACCTGTCCGCACACACCACGCGCAATCCCGCACATCTCACGCACTCGCACGCGCACACCACGCACAAAGGACTGTGCGTGGCGGGCGTGACCACGCACACCACGCACAAACGCCTGTGCGTGGCACGGTCACGCACGGTCACCACGCGCAGTTTCCCGCACATTTCCTGATGCCCATTAGATCTTCAGCTTGGTGAATGGTAGAAAGTATAGATAATACAGAATCAGAAGAGCAGCATGTACGAGTTGGTAAGGTGAGTAAGGTTCACGAATGAATCTTTCGAAATGGGTGAATGCTATTCGGATCGCTGGAAGGATTAAGAATTCATATCGATAAGATAACAGAGCCCACATAAATATTGTGTATTCATTTCGCGTTCATTTGGCATGTTGAACCATGCGCCTGAGCGGTCGTTGCGTACGAGGAAGCGTCTATCTGCGGTGATAATGCATGCTCTGTTGCGAATTTACATATTGCTGTTTTGCCGTCGAAAGCGTCGGCGATAGGATCGTTACGCTGCATTGGCAACCACCTCCTTTCGACCGTCCGCCCGGGGGCTGAAGATATTATCAGCGTACGATGTGTAAGTGTGTACGTACCGTACGACATGCGGCGGATACTTACCGCATGCCCGAACGAGCGAGGGCAGCCGACGCGGCGGCATTGGTCGCGAGGGTCGTGGTCGACGGCGGCGGTCTGGATGGGTCCGGGTTCAGCAACGGGCAACGGAGGCATATACTTACTTCGATAATCTGTGTATCCATACCTGGATCCAGGATGCACCGAGAGAGCGAGATGGCGGCAGGGTTCTGGGCGGGATGACGACCACTGTTAGGAAAGGGAAGGCATGAATGAGAGACAGAGGCAGACGATACAGCGTACATACACGTCTGGACCCGGGACGGAGGAGCGGGCGCTGAACCGCGCATCGGCATCGTGACGCACGGAGCTGGAAACCATGGACGTGGATGCGTCTGTGTCCGTTGCCGGCCGAGCGTGCATGCCGCCATCCGCACATGGGCTTTACGCGATAATCCCCCCTCCGCGCGCGGTGCAAATGAGGCGCGCGCGGGAAGGGGGTATATGCGAGCCTGACGGACGGCGGCGAGTAACTCAGGTGCAGCGAGGCGAGGCGTTGTAGGCGTTGCAGGATAAGGAGCGGTGTGTATCAATGTAAGAAAACTATAGAGATAGATACAGAGATAGCGCGGCATGGAGGACCCCTATACGCAGCTGAGACGGAGGTGATGTCTGGACATGGGACGCCGGCGACGGATGAGACCGCGTCACGCGTATCTGTGCCCATTTCCCGGCCGAGCGTGTGCGCCGCCGTCCGTGTAAGAGTTTCACGCAGTAACCCCCGCCCCGGCCGCGTGCGCGTGCAAACGAGGTGCACGCGGGGAAGCAAGGAGGTGTATACGAGCCCCACGGCGGACGGCGGCGCCTAGCGAGGGTGAGGCGAGGCGTTGCAGGCGTTGTAGGACGAGGAATGGGGGGTATCAATGGAAGAGAATCATAGAGATGAATACGCGACGCTGGGCACCACGGGCGCACATCCGTGCCCGTTGCCCAGCCGAGCGCGTACGCCGCCGTCCGCGCATGGGCTTTACGCAATAACACCCCGCCGCGTGCGCGTGCGCTGCGCACGAGGCGCGCGGGGGGAGGGGGTGTATGCGGCCCCATGGACAGACGGCGGCGCGCATTGCGGGTGCGGCGAGGGGTTGCAGGCGCCGCAGGACAAGGAGCCGGGGGTATCAAAGGGAGAGATATAAAGAGAGATTGACACGCGACGTCGGACACCACGGGCGGCGGGCGTCTGTGTCCACGTCCGTTGCCCAGCCGAGCGCGCGTGCCGCCGTCCGCGCATGAGTTTCACTCAGTGACACCCCGCCGCGTGCGCTGTGCGCGAGGCGCGGGCGCGGGAAGGGGTGTATGCGAGCCCCACGGCGGACGGCGGCACGTAGCGAGGGTGGGGCGAGGTGTCGTAGATGTCGCGGGACAAGGAAGGGGGTATCGATGGGAGGGGTCTATAGAGAAATAGAGAGATAGATAGATAGCGTGGCGGGGATGATCGCCATACGCAGGTGAGAGGGAGTCGATGTCTGGACGTTGCCCGGCCGAACGCGCGTGCCGCCGTCCGCGAATAAGTTTCACCCAGTAACACCCCCTTCCGCGTGCGGGAAGGGGGTGTATGCGAGCCCCACAGCGGACGGCGGCGCGCAGCGCAGCGCAGCTCCGGCGGAGCGGAGCGTCGCAGATGTCACAGGGGGTATCAAAGGGAGAGATGGATATCCAGATGCGCTGGGTACGACGCCCAGCACGAATCTGACGCGCGCGTCCGAGGTAGGTAGCGCGATCCGACAGGAGGCGGCGTCGTGGGACGGCGCGCCCTGAGCCCTGGCCGGCGCCACCGCACGCCTCGGCCCCAATTACGCCCAGTGGGTGGGCAGCGACCGCTGTCCGTGTTTGTGAGAGGCCGCTGCGAGACCGAGGCGCTGGGGGGAGGCGTGTGTGGCGGGGCGGGGCGGGGCGCGTGGTGGTGCGTGGTGGTGGAGTTAGTGAGTTTGAAAGACGGATAGGGGGTAGAAGATAGATAGAGGGTGCAAGATATAGAGGGTGAAAGATAGATGGACGGATGGTGTCGGATACGCACACGTCTGGGACCGGCGGCGTGTGCGAGGTAGAGCTTGATCTGACAGGAAGTGTCGGAATTTTGCAGATGGGGAGCGTTCGTGCAGGAGACAGGAGGCGTGCAGCTGTGATCGCAAGGTGAATCGATGGGCGTCGCTGGGAGGTGGAGGGAAGGAAGTAAGAAGATGGGAGCAGAGGCTGATAACAAAAACGTACCGTGGATGCCCACGTCGAACGTCTAGGTGGAGCGGGAGTCGGGCAAGGTCGGGCATCGCGCGCACAGGCTTCCTACATATACAAAAATTTTAGGAAGGCAGGATCAGATAGCCGAAACAAACGCAAAGGACCGAACGTGCGCAGCGCGCGGCACGGGGATGGTGGTGGAATCGAAGAGAGGTGGAATGGAATTGGCAATACGCACAATTGAAAACTATTGAAAACGGCAAGCGTGCGTGGGGCTTGCCAATGAATTTGAAAGATCCGGTGATGGGCCACCGCGCTAGCGCGTGGCTGTGCTCCCGGGTACAGTGCCATGTACGTGGGCGCGCGCTCGGGACCGCATTATGGCTGAATGGAGAGGAGGACAAAGGCACGGCTGGATGGAGACGAGGACGAGGTGGGAGCAGGCGAATGCGTGGAGCTGGCGGGCGGAAGTAGACGCGGGGTGTTGGTGGCGGCGCGTAAGCTTAGGGTTACGCTCTGCGGCCCTTTCGTTAGGCGTTGGCGGCTGTTTGCGAGATGCGGCGGCAGGTGGATCGTCGCGTCGATGTCGGCATGGCGGGTGGTAAACATTGAGCAAGGGCGGTGGGCCGTGGGAGGCCGGGAATGAATCAGACCGACGCGCTTGGCGAAGTGCCTGAGTGGTTGGATGGGTGGTGTTGAGTGTAGAGGAGAGATATGGTGGATGAGAAGGAGAAGAGGGCTGGCTGCGCGGTGGATGGCGAGGAGAATACACGTGAATCCGCGGGGTGGCGGGAGAAGAGAGCGATGTACATAAAAGGAAGGTGATCTGAGATGTGATCGGATGGGGGCCAATCAAAAAAAGAGACTTGGCCCGAATAGGAAGGTTGGAAAGGGGAACTTTTTGTAGTCGTCTCTTTCACTCTCCTCCATGTCCTAGCCCTATGGCTACTCAGCGCACCCGCCGCGCACCAGTCCCGCTCCTTCTCGAATCCTTCCCCGCCCCGCCCTCCCACATCCCACCCACACCCACCACGCCCAACCCACCCCCACCGGGCCCCCGTCCGCGCCTCTCCCCCCTGTGCCAGGCCCGTCGCGCATATCTGAACATGAGCAGCTCCTCCTCCTCTCCTCGCTCGCCCCCGCAACCGCCGCTCGAACTACTCGCAGCTCTCCGACTCCCGTCGCCAGTCGACGGTCAGCGTGGGCAGCAGTGCTGGCCATGGCGCGGGCAGCTACACGCACCGCGGCGACCGCACCAGCGTCGCGTCGCTTTCAGGCAGGAGCCCCACGGCAACGGGCCATTCTCCATCCCCTGCACGCGACTCGGTCGCCTCCGCCTCGTCGCACGCCAGCATGAGCCCCCGCATTCGCTCTTCCACCCTCTCCCCCGCTGCCGCCTTTGCCGCCAGGCCACCTTCTGCCACCGCCGATCAGCAGCTCACGCGGATGTCGCTCTCGCCGATGCCAATGTCGGACATCGACGACGACGACGCCGTGCTCCCACCGCCTGTCATGCCATCGCCCACGCTGCCACGTGCATCGCTCCACGCCTCGGCGTCGAGCCGCCACCGCGATTACCAGCACCAGCACCAGCATCACCACGCCAATGAGAGCCTGAGCCTGATCGACGTGTCCGACCTCCTGCGCGCGGACCCCTTCTCGGACGAGGGCGGCCCCAGCAGCAGCGGCGATGACGTCCTGCCGCCCTTCCTGCTCTCGCGCTCGCTAAACACCGCCGCCCCATCACCCACGCGGCCGATCCCATCACACCAACAACACCGCGATCAGCAGCTGTCGTCCAGCGCGAATCCTGAGTCTAAAACGCACTCCCACAGGCCGCTGCCCCCTTCCTCTAAACCACCATCAGAGCCGCTGCCAGCACCCCCACCCCCGCTACACACCGACCCCGCCACCGCGACGCACCATATGCGCACCTCCTCGGGCGGCTCCGGCGGCTCGTTCTCGTACCCGACGTCGAGCAAGCTCTCGCCCGTCAACGCACAAGTCACCAGCTCGCCCACGGTGGGAACTGCACCCCTGCCGTCGTTGCGCAGCGGCAAACCGCCCCCGCTGGGCGCCGTCCGCGCGCCCACCTCCGCTCCTTCGCAGGGGACCGTAGCTCCTTCGCAGGCCGCCCCTGTTGGCTCCATAGCGGACAACTATGCGTACCCTGCGCGCCCGGGCCTGCGCGCGTCGCTCTCGATGACGACGCAGCTCTCCGGCTCGCCGTCCCTCGATTCGCTGGTCCCATCACCTGCCTTGACGACGGATTCTGCCTCCATCTCCACCTTGACGACCGAATCTACCTCGACCGAATCCACCGAGACCTTCACCTCGACCTCCATTTCGACCGAGACCGAGGGCGCAAACTCGACCGAGGGCGCGGGCGAGCACGCAAGGAGCCCCAGCATGAAGGACCTGCGCCTCGAGCTGCGCTTGGGAAGGACGCGGAGCCCCGCGCTGCGCGAGGTGTACGGCGTCAGGAGCAGGAGTAGGAGTCGGGCGGCGGCGCTGAGGCTCGCGCAGGACCCCGCGCCTTTGCCGCCGCCGGTGGGGGGGCTGCCGCCGCTGCCCTCGGAGCCCGTTAGGCGGGTGAAGGAGGATGGGAGGGATGGTGCGGGGAATGGCGCGAACCCAACTATGGATGAGGAGGCGACGCGGGCGGTTGGGCTGGGGTTCTTGGGCATCGTCGATCACGATAACGCTAAGGTGGAGGAGGAGGATAAGCAGGAGGCAGGTGGGGATGTGTACGCCGCGGAAGAGGAGGCGTACGGCGCGGTGCGGGACAACAACGCGCTGCTGAAGGGCATCGTGGTGCTGCAGACGAGCACGACCACGGTGGACGACGCGATGACGCTTGATGAGCTCGGGCCTTTGCCTTCCGCCACTAACTCCACCACCACCACCACCACTACCACCACCAGCACCACCTCGGCGCATAGAGACAGCTTCGGCGCGCGCAGAGACAGTTACGGCCTCGGCCCTGGTGGGAGGACGGTGACGGCGACGGTGTCCCGCGCGCCCCCAGAGGAGATCGCCCGGCTGCGCGCGGCGTCGGTCACCCTCTCGTCTACCAACACCACGCCCAAGAAGCAGCATAAGAGGTTGCCGAGCCCGGATATCGCGGCGATTCTGCAGGCGACGCCAAGGCCTGCGCTGTCGAAGTCCCTGGGCGCGGGGAGGAGGCATGTGTCGATGTCGTCTGATGGGGTGCGGAGTGTGGGCGGGAGTATGAGTGTGAATGGTGGAAGTACGATGAATGGTGGAAGGAGTCGAAGTGGGAGTGGCGTGGGTGTGGGTATGGGTGTGGGTGTGGAGGGACACAGGAGAAGGACGGCGAGTGCGGGGAGTGCACGCGGGGCGGTGGAGGAGGGGCGGTATGTGGAGATGGAACGGGTTTTGGAGGGCGCCGGGAGCGAGGAGGAGGACCAGGATCCGGTTCCGCGTGCAGGAGGGGCAGGTGGGACGGTTACGAGGACAAGACGCGCGGAGGAGGACGCAGGCGACTCGGATTCGAGTTTGGATCTGCACACGCCTTTGCCGTGAGTTTTTTGTTTTGCGCTTTTGGATAGTGGGTGGGATGACTGACTGACGTTGCGTTGGGGCGTGCAGGCATCTGATGCTCCGCCACGGGCTGCTCTCGCCCAATTCGAAGCTGCTGCCGGGCGCCAACTCGCGCGCCAACACGCCGCTTGCGGCCGATGGACGACCGGGAAGTATGATGTCCATGATGTCGAACGGTACGCACCTCTTCCCGTTTTCCCAAATTCCATCCGCTCCCCTACGCCTACTAAACTCGGTGATTTTTCCTTCGTAGCCTCGGTTGTGACGAAGTCGGGCATCATTAAGGACGACCGCGACACGCCGATGCGGCGGGTGAGGCATAGGGATGGGAGGCTTTTGAGGGGTGGAATTGGGCTGACGACGGGGCTGGGGTGGAGTGACAGGTGCGTTTGTTTGTTTTTATACTCGGTCTGCGGTCGTGTTATGGATGTGCCGGAGGATGGCGACGCTCTCTGACCGCGGTTGACGACGCTCTTTGCCCGCTGGCGACGGTTGACGACGCCCCGCGTGGCGTTGTCGCCGCTGTCGTCGATGACGTCGGCGATTCAGGGGCTGCTTTTCTTTTTATGGATATCGTGTGCCATCTCGCTGACGCTGCGTTCCTATTTTTGCAGTGAGGACGAAGACGCGCCGTCGCCGCTCACCCGCCGCATCTCGACGCTCAACCTCTCGCGGCGCTCGTCCGCCTCGTCGATCGTGCCCGGCCGCACGTCCAGCCTGCAAGGGGCACGGCGCCCGCACCCGCTCGCGCGCTCCGCGAGCTCCGGCGCCCTGCTGGAGTCCGAGCGCGATCGTGCCTTCGACGCGTACGAATACGAGGACGACGAGTACGACGAGGGCGTGGAGAAGTCCAGCGCGTGGGCGCAGCACCAGCAGCACCAGCGCCCGCGCGTGCCGTCGAAGGCGTCCGCGCTGCCGCCGCCGACGTCGTGGGCCACGCGCAGTGTCGGCTCGAAGGCGAGTGTGAGTGGGGCGTCGGCGTCGGCGTCGGGGGCCAGGACGAGCACGAGCAGTGTGGGCTCGAGTTTTTCGCTGGAGGTGACGACGCCCGCGGAGGACCGCGCGAAGACGCCGTCGAAGCTGCGCATGCCGGGTGGCAGCGGCGCGGGTGCGGGTGGTTCGCGGCCGCGGAATTCATCGGGCTCGTCTGGGGAGCAGTATCACTACAAGAAGTCGACATCGACGTCGACGAGCACGGTGCGCCGCGCGGCGTCCAAGGACGAGCTCAACACGCCGTCGTCGACGGCCTCGACGCTCAGCATTCCCATGCCGGCTACGCCGCGGGACGACGATGCGAGTCTTTCAGCATCGACGACGACGCCGGTCTCTGGCATCAAGAAGCGCTCGGCGTGGGACAAGGAGAAGAGCCTTCCGCCGCTGCCGCCAGGCGGGCTCAGGAAGACCCCATCGACATCGCATTTCGAGGCTGCGACGAGCACAGGGGGCAGCGTCGGCGTCTCGATGACGGCCAGATACGCATTCCCGCGCGCGCGCACGTTCTCGTCGACGTCCTCCGCGCACTCGACGCCCGCGTCCCATGCGCCCGCGTCATCCCTTGGCGCGCCGCCCACGCCGCCTGCTGTGCGCCCGCTGCAACTGCCCCGTGCGCGTGCCTCGCTTGGCGGCGACCGCCCTGCGGTGCCCGTGCCGTCCGTGCTGACGTCCGCGACACCGCGCGGGTCGCTGGGGTCGCTGCGCTCGCCGAGCACGCCGCCGAGCACGCCGTCGTCGCCTGTGTCTGGCGGTGCTGCTCACACCGGTATTGCACGCCCGAAGCCGCGGACGGGGACGGGGATGGTGTATCGGTCGAGCTCGTCTCTGAATATGAAGGGACGGCCGATGGTGCTGTCGGCGTCGACGGGGGGCTCGATGGGCCGGACGGCTGGCGCTGCGCGGCCGATTCCGCTGTAGCGCTGGTGTGCTGTGGCGTACTATTCCTACTTTCTTTTCTTTTCGATTCTCTCTTTCTTTTTCTCGTCCTCGGTGCTTGTTCATTTTCGTCTCTCGGTATATTCGTCGTCATTTGTCATCTCTCTATCCACGCTCCTTCCTTTCCGATGCCCGTCGCACATGCCTATTCCCACTATATCCGTTTCCTTTTTGCGTGCCGTGGTCGCTCGAGTTCGTACGTATCCTACATATATTACTGCTTGCTGTACATTTTTCGATTATTTTTCTCTGCATTCATACCTCTCTCTATATCATTATCGATGGCGGACCCGCGTTCCCTCTGTTGGCACTATCATAACAATCATTACTGGAATTCTGTTTTACTACAATACATAAGAGACCCTTTGGAGCATGAGAAGCACGCGAAGCAGGCCTGGAGCAAGAAAATATGCCTTGACTGACGTGATCTGGCCTAACCAAATGATGGGTTTCCTTCGCATTGCGGCTGCCTTGCTCTTTATCTCATGGCCGCTACATAACGCGTGCATTCTCTCCATGCCCACCATACTTACCATTTAGCCAAAGCCACCCGCTAAGCCCACCCTTGGTCTCGAGGATCTTTACCAAGTGCGACTGAACCCAATGCTAAGGAGACCGCGATCCACGGCCCTGTCGTATATATGCACCATGACCGCCAACGGGATGTACGCGACGCCAGCATAGATCGAAAGGGTCTAGCCATCTTCTGCGACATTCGTGAGCCGCAATGTAGCAATGAACGGAGACACGACGCACTTGCCTCGATTGCCCATAATCGGTGGATGCGAATCCAGAGGGATGGGGCAGCACTTCTCTAACAAAATCCTCTGAACTTGCTCTGAACGCACCCTTGCGGCGACCGCGTTGCTTCATCTGGAATAGCCGCGCTCAAACATGCTGGGCTGAGGCTGGGTGTTCGGTCGAGCGAATAACGCGTCGACTTCGCCTTCTCCATGGTCGATGCTGTCTCCTTTGACTCCCATGCCTGCAGTTATATACAATCACAATTTCACGAACAGAATCTATAAACAACACTATCCATGGTGATATAAAAACGACATGACTATCATAGCGATCCCTACCATGAGACATGAGCAAATCGCATACTCTACTTGATATTTTGCAGTATGAACTGGTAATGATCGATCACTCAAGGTCCAGGCGCGGGTTCGGTTCCGCAGCGTACGACATCTTGCAGCAACCATTTTAAAGATGACCAACACTCTTCTCATTCTCCCACCCTGTTCTGTATTGTTTCTGCTCGCAACTGTCTCTTCGAACATCACCTGGACGTCGGCGAATCATTCGTGATGGTTTTCTCGTTTTTCTCCCAACAGGCCTTTTCAGAGGATGATCTGGCAGATCTGCACGGCAAAGTGGTAATCGTCACCGGGGCAAAGTGAGTCTATCGTTCTTTGCCATGTATTACGAGTTATTACTCACCTGTTTGTCGGGTGGACATGCAGCAGTGGAGTGGGGTATGGGACCGTCCAATGGCTCGCGCGGAAGGGTGCCAAGGTTCGCACAGACTTGCCAGCTAAACCGCAGACCGCTCATCCACATTCGGTTCGCTAGGTGTACATCGCCGGTAGAAACGAAGAGCGCGTTTCGGCTGCGATCAAGCAACTCGAATCGGAGGGCATCGAGGATGGGAGCCTTCATTTCCTGAAAATTGACCTCGCCGATCCGCGCCTTGCGAAGCAGGCGGGAGAAGAGTTCCTTCGGAAGGAAACACGACTCGACGTACTAGGTCCGCGTGAGCGCTGTTTATACGCCCTATGCAATACTGAACTGGGTTCTTACAGTTAACAATGCAGCCATGTAACGTCCAGCGCGTCCTCAACTCAGCTCGTGGCAGTCGAGCTTACTTCTTTTCTTTTCAGAGGACCTGCAGCAGGTCCGTACCACATGACGAAAGATGGCTTGAAGGATATCATGGCCACGAAGTAAGACTATTTCTCTTTAACCTCTACCGCATGAACATATCACCGACACCCAAGAACACCAGTCATTTTGGCCATTTCGCACTCACAGAGGCGCTTCTACCCCTGCTGAAAACAACCTCCCAAGAAGCAGGCTCCGACGTCCGTATTGTAAACGTACGTTTACCACAACTACATGGCGGTATAAATATTTACATTCATCCTTAGATCGCCTCTGAAGCGCATACAAGAGTGATGCCGGATTCATTCGTAGGAAAAGAGACGATCAATAATGATTACGGGGACTCTATGACTGGATACTTGGACACCTACGGTAGACCATCCTCACATGCCTCCGCTTCCGGAATCCGTACGCTCTACTAACCGCTCAATCCTCGTCATTCCACAGGCCTCAGCAAACTCGCCAACATTCTCCACGTCAAAACGCTCCAAAGACAACTCGACGCCGAGCACATCCTCATCACCTGCCTCGCCGTGCACCCCGGCGCCGTCGTCTCCGCCGGCCTCACCGCATTCCTCCTGACCCTCCCCCTCGTCGGGCGCCTCGCCGCTTCCATCGGGCCGTGGATACTGATGTCCGCGCTGCAGGGCGCTAGGACATCGGCGTTCGCGGCGGCTGGGAAGAAGGTGAAGGAGGAGAGGGTGGCGTATAAGGGCGCTTATTTGGTGCCTGTTGCGAAGCTTGCTGAGCCTTCGTCGAGTGCGAGGGATGACAGGCTGGCAAAGGAACTGGATGAGACTACGAGGGAGGTTTTGAAGGAATTGGGAGTGTGACGTTCCTTGCTATCTTTATTATACCGGCTCCATGGGTGGTGTGATGCATGCTCGTTTAATTTGTATGTTTGCTTTATAAACTAATCACTGAGATTTGATCAACTTCGAGACTATTTTTCCCGTCCTTATTGTATTTATCTCTATTCCCCGTTGATTTTGTAGTTGACAGTTTCCTTGACCCGTAGCCAGTAAATCAGATTACAATAGCGCTCTATTCAATCGAAGTGCAGCGGTCAACCGTAAATCAAGGAATGATTCGCCAGGGGATTCGCCAAGCGTAGAACGGTGTGTGGTTATGGGTACTTTTTGTGCGCAGTTTGCTAGGGTTTTGCTAGGGTTTTGCTAGGGATTGGCTAGGGATGGGCTAGGGACGGGGGGCAGATTGGTAGGGATGGGCTAGGGACAGACAGCGGATTGGTAGGGATAGCCTAGGGATGGAGGGCAGACCACCTAGGGATGGACTAGGGCGGGAGTATGTATTCCATAGAGTGGGATAGTCCCATGCTGAAGATGTAGCATCCTGGCATCAAATTCATCTCAGTGTGTCTTATACCGCTGCTTCCATGATTCTGCAGTATGATGCTTTGCCCCTTTGTGCATGATATCTTCATATATCAGCATAGAGATGTGGAACAGCAATCATACACAATCTATGAGTTTCTCGTATACTTTCAAGCCATTTGAGAATGCTAAGCTGTTCAATCGAGTTCTACTCTTCAACTATATCAATTGTTGGGTCATTGCAATCTAAGTTTCAATGTCAGATTTTTTGCAGAGTGCTGGTGCGTGCGCTACTGGTACGAGTGAGGCGCGACGAGCCTCACTTCTGGACGCACAAAAAATCGTGGCACTACGACGAGATTTGCACTCAGCGCATTGCTATCTAGTTTTGTTGTCTAAAGTGAGGATCTTAGAGCCTCAGAGACAGAATGGCATGCCAGATTTTTCGCAGAGTGCTGGTGCTCGCACTACTGGGACGAGTGAGGCGCGACGAGCCTCACTTCTGGACGCAAAAAAAATCGTGTCATTATGACAAGAATTGCACTCTGTGCAGCATAAATGAGGATCTTAGAGCCTCAGAGACGGAATGACATGTCAGATTTTTTGCAGAGTGCTGGTGCGTGCGCTACTGGTACGAGTGAGGCGCGACGAGCCTCACTTCTGGACGCACAAAAAATCGTGGCACTACGACGAGATTTGCACTCAGCGCATTGCTATCTAGTTTTGTTGTCTAAAGTGAGGATCTTAGAGCCTCAGAGACAGAATGGCATGCCAGATTTTTCGCAGAGTGCTGGTGCTCGCACTACTGGGACGAGTGAGGCGCGACGAGCCTCACTTCTGGACGCAAAAAAAATCGTGTCATTATGACAAGAATTGCACTCTGTGCAGCATAAATGAGGATCTTAGAGCCTCAGAGACGGAATGACATGTCAGATTTTTTGCAGAGTGCTGGTGCGTGCGCTATTGGTACGAGTGAGGCGCGACGAGCCTCACTTCTGGACGCAAAAAAAATCGTGTCATTATGACAAGAATTGCACTCTGTGCAGCATAAATGAGGATCTTAGAGCCTCAGAGACGGAATGACATGTCAGATTTTTTGCAGAGTGCTGGTGCGTGCGCTACTGGTACGAGTGAGGCGCGACGAGCCTCACTTCTGGACGCACAAAAAATCGTGGCACTACGACGAGATTTGCACTCAGCGCATTGCTATCTAGTTTTGTTGTCTAAAGTGAGGATCTTAGAGCCTATATATATTATATCGTGAGTTGGTTATCAACTCACTCCCGGAACAGGCTTTTGGGCCCATAGGGCCCCAGGGAAGCATGGCGTCCTCCCGAAACCACCTGGTGCCTCTTCAGAATAAAATTTCCTACCGGCACCATATGCTTACATAATGGCACCATCACCCTGGGAACCCACAGACACCCATCTGTAGGCCAAATACGCCATTTTGGACTATTTTGCCCAGTGCCTACTGATGCCATCACCTACCCCTCTGAAAAATTTTCAGGACAGAAGAAAACATCTTTCTCTTCAGGCACCATCAAAAATGGTGCCGACACCATCAAAATTGCACCCGCACGGGCCATATTACTGGTTTTGCCACCTAAAATAGGCAATATTCCCTTTCTGCTCTGGTGTCCACCCAAAACATGACCGATCAGTCTCAAAATTTTCAGAACAGAAGGTTACATCATTCGCTTCAGGCACCATCAAAAATGGTGGTGACACCATCAAAACTGCACCCGCACCGGGCCTATTTCCGTTTTTGCCACTGTAAATAGGTGGTTTGGCTGTATTTGCCCCGGTGCCTGCTAATGACATCACCTATCAAGCTGAAAATTTATGTGACATAAGCACCTATTATTGCCCTCAGGCACCATCAAAAAAAGAAGGACACCATCGAAACTCCACCCGTACGGGCCATATTACTGGTTTTGCCACCATAAATAGGTACTTTGGCTTAGGGTTATGGGACATATTGCTTAGGGTTTTGCCTAGGGTTGGGCTTGGGTTTCCCTAGGGTCGGGCTGGGGATGGGGTAGGGATGGTGTTGGGATGGGCTTGGGATGGGGTAGGGATGGTGTCGGGATGGGGTAGGGATGGGGTCTCGATGGACTTGAGATGGGGTAGGGTCAGCCTAGGATAGCTTTGGGATGGGGTAGGGACAGCATAGGATGGGCATGGGATGGGAGAGATGTGTTGACATTAGAAATTATTGTGCATAGCTGTGCTCACGTCCGCCATGTCAGGGGGGCCTTGCGCCCCTCGTACTCACCACCAAAATTTCATGTCAGTGCGACGAAAACTCAAGCAGTACACTCAATTGAAGTTTGTGTATTGCTGCTAAATCACTACCAAGTGCGTTTTGACATTAGAAATTATTGTGCATAGCTGTGCTCACGTCCGCCATGCCAGTGGGGCGCATTGCGCCCCTACGCACTCACCCCAAAATTCATGTCAGTGCGACGAAAACTCAAGTCAGTACACTCAATTGAAGTTTGTGTATTGCTGCTAAATCACTACCAAGTGCGTTTTGACATTAGAAATTATTGTGCATAGCTGTGCTCACGTCCGCCATGCCAGTGGGGCGCATTGCGCCCCTCGCACTCACCCCCAAAATTTCAGGTCATTGTGATGAAAACTGAGCTCTATCCATATTAAACCTGCATTCGACGTCAAATGCACCCCCGAAATTTTCAACCCCGGCACAAACGCCCAGTTTTCATCCGATCACCCCATTTTTTTTTGTGCCGGGGCACACGCCCAGGCACACGCCGCACACAAAAAAATTTCAGCGGCACACGTGACGGAAGGGTGAAATTTTCACTTGGCCCCCCCGTTTTAGGGGCCATTTTGATCCCACCTCTTCTCCTGCTCCCCCCTTCCACTTTTCCAACACTTTTCGGTGGCTACAATCTCCTTAGGATGGGCACACAGAGCACACGAACTTTCCGGGGGGGCACACATGCTGTAGCGCCTGCAATATGGGGGGGGAGGAGGTGGGGGGGGGGGAGATGGGGACCACCACCCGGAGTCGAGTCGATGTGGTGTGCCCGGCTCGTGTCCGCCTCGCTGGTGGGGGGCACCTGTCCAAGGGATGACAAAATTTTTTGGTTCGAGTCACTGTTCATGGAATCGATGAGAAATTTTTTTAACCTACCTGACGATTCGACTCGTGGCACCTGTAGGAGGTGGGGGGAGACGGGGACCACCACCCGGAGTCGAGTCGATGTGGTGTGCCCGGCTCGTGTCCGCCTCGCTAGCGGGCACCTGTCTAAGGGATGAAAATTCTTTTTTTGGTTCGAGTCAATGCAAAGGGTACTTACTGTTCATGGAATCGATGAGAAATTTTTTTTACCTACCTGACGATTCGACTTGTGGCACCTGTAGGAGGTGGGGGGGAGAAGGGGACCACCACCCGGAGTCGAGTCGATGTGGTGTGCCCGGCTCGTGTCCGCCTCGCTGGTGGGGGCACCTGTCCAAGGGATGACAAAATTTTTTTGGTTCGAGTCACTGTTCATGGAATCGATGAGAAATTTTTTTAACCTACCTGACGATTCGACTCGTGGCACCTGTAGGAGGTGGGGGGAGACGGGGACCACCACCCGGAGTCGAGTCGATGTGGTGTGCCCGGCTCGTGTCCGCCTCGCTAGCGGGCACCTGTCTAAGGGATGAAATTCTTTTTTTGGTTCGAGTCAATGCAAAGGGTACTTACTGTTCATGGAATCGATGAGAAATTTTTTTTACCTACCTGACGATTCGACTTGTGGCACCTGTAGGAGGTGGGGGGAGAAGGGGACCACCACCCGGAGTCGAGTCGATGTCGTGTGCCCGGCTCGTGTCCGCCTCGCTAGCGGCACCTGTAAGGGATGACAAAATTTTTTTTGGTTCGAGTCGATGCAAAGGGTACTGTGTTCATGGAATCGATGAGAAATTTTTTTTACCTACCTGACGATTCGACTCGTGGCACCTGTAGGAGGTGGGGGGAGCAGGGGACCACCACCCGGAGTCGAGTCGATGTCGTGTGCCCGGCTCGTGTCCGCCTCGCTAGCGGGCACCTGCAAGGGATGACAAAATTTTTTTTGGTTCGAGTCGATGCAAAGGGTACTGTGTTCATGGAATCGATGAGAAATTTTTTGTACCTACCTGACGATTCGACTCGTGGCACCTGTAGGAGGTGGGGGGAGAAGGGACCACCACCCGGAGTCGAGTCGATGTCGTGTGCTCGGCTCGTGTCCGCCTCGCTAGCGGGCACCTGTAAGGGATGACAAATTTTTTTTGGTTCGAGTCGATGCAAAGGGTACTGTGTTCATGGAATCGATGAGAAAAATTTTACCTACCTGACGATTCGACTCGTGGCGCCTGGACTTGTGTCTGTGTGCCCGGCTCGCAGTGGAATCGATATTTACCTGCCTGACTGTTCGACTCGTGAATGTGCCCGGTGCTTCGATGAACAGAATCGATGAAAATATCTTACCTGCCTGACTGTTCGACTCAAGGCGTGTGCCCGGCTCCCAGCCATGACTCGTGAATGGGTGTGCCCAGCTCGCAGTGGTGAGTTGTGAGGGATAACTCGATGAACAGAATCAATGAAAATATTTACCTGCCTGTTCGACTTGTGGGCCCTGCTCCCAGGCACGAGTCGTGCCGATGGGACAGTGTGACTTGTCAATTAGCTTGTCTATCTAACCTGAGTGTGCACGACCCAATTTGCAATTCTGAATCCGCTCTGGCCCGGCTCCCATTATACAGGCTCTGCAAACTTACCCCTTTGCCCCTCTGTTTGCGTTCTCCTCCCAATCCCCCACCCATCCTTTCCGACTCCCATGTTTGCTAATATATACCATACTGTACCAGTATTTATCCTATATGTTCTCTTCCTCCCCCGGTGGCTGGTTTTGCATCTTGTCCTCGTACCTTTACCATCTCACCCGATGCTGTCGGTGGTGCCCTTCTCTTGTCTATTGTTTTGCTGACTCTCTCCTTGTAGTTGCCCCACCTGTACTCTTGAATTTACAACCAAAAGAGCGTATGACCTTCATGTCAAACGTTTTCATTTTCGTGAAGCACGTTTTTTGACTGAACCTGATGGTCAGTTTGGTGTTCCTCTTGCCATGTGTTGTCTCTCACCACCCGGCCCAGGCCCCGTTGTTGTCAAATATCAACGCGAGCTTCCGAATGCGCTGTCGCACTGCGGTATCAATGGGTGTACCTTTGAGTTTAGGGGATTCCACATTCAAAAAACTCACCTTGGCACGGTTCATGGTTTCCACGGCTTAGTGGTCAAAGTTCGCCTGTTCCCCCGATGTTAACACATCCAGATGCCACACCTTCTCCGGCTGCGACACCCTCTCCGGATCCCGCGCCTGCTGCGCCTGCTGCCACTCCTGAGCCTGCCCGGCTCCGCCCCGCCTGGTCTGTCTCGACAGGGTTCGGTCCCACGCATCCACCCGGGCCCGCACCCTTATGCCCGGGTTGGTCCCCCTTCGCGCAGTAGCTCATTGACACTGGTGGGTGCTCCAGAGGGCCGCAGTAGCTCATTGACACCAGTGGATGCCCCAGAGGGCCCGCCTCCCAGCTCTCCCCAAGCCGTCCCCTTGTCCCTCAGGTGTCGACCGCGAGTGAACATGGCGGCCTTTCCCAGCCGGACCCTATCTTGTCTCCTTTGACGACCCACCACAGTCTGTTCTCGGATGTGGAAGAGGATGGACCGGACACGGTGGGTTCGCCTGGCTTTGAACCCCACCCAGACTTGGCTTCCTCGATCCCCACTGGGCTTGTCGAACCTCACCCGGACTTGGCTTCCTCTGTCCCCACGAGCTTGTCCCAGAAGAAACGATTGAAACGCTGATGGCCCGGGCATCGTTGACCATTATTGCGCTGCCCCAACTGCGCATTTCCCCATTCCTCAGTTCAGGGTCCACTGGCTACTAAAAAGTGGAAAAATGGTCCGAAAAATAAAATCATTTTGAATAGGCCATTTGGTAGGGACATTCTTATAGACAGTATCTGTGGCAAAATTTGATTTTAGAAGAAGCCCTTGCCAAGTTATAGTGATTTTAGTGAATTACCATATATAGACAAATATAAAATCACCAGTAGGTAAAAAAATACTTTATTTGGTTTGAATATATACATATTTATTATATCTTGCTGTTCACCAAATTTTGTGATTTTAGAGCTAGTCTGGGACCTTGCACAGATTTACCCCCAGATTCCAGATCTACATAGGTCTGATGCTGATGTAAGCACTCAAAATTCACAAAACTGGTCTTGATAGAGTGCTATAGGTTCCCTGACATTGGGAAACATGTTTAGAACATACAAAGTAGAATGGTTATTCCATAACAGATGTCTAGTAAAGAGTACAACAGCAGCCATCTAATTTTGATGGACCCTCACATGCCTTTTTCCCACAGGTCATGTGAGGGACAGAATCCACTTTCTATCCCTCACATGACATTTTCCCACACGTCATGTGAGGGACAGAATCTACTTTCTGTCCCTCATATGCCTTTTTCCCACATGTCATGTGAGTGACAGAATCTACTTTCTGTCCCTCACATGACATGTTTCAATGTTTCCCACATACTTTCTGTCCCTCACATGCCTTTTTCCCACATGTCATGTGAGTGACAGAATCTACTTTCTGTCCCTCACATGCCTTTTTCCCACATGTCATGTGAGGGATAGAATCTACTTTCTGACCCTCACATGACATTTTCCATGTGTCATGTGAGGGACAGAAAGTGGATTCTGTCCTCACATGCCTTTTTCCCACATGTCATGTGAGGGATAGAATCTACTTTCTGACCCTCACATGACACTTTCCCACGTGTCATGTGAGTGACAGAATCCACTTTCTGTCCCTCACATGCCTTTTTCCCACATGTCATGTGAGGGATAGAATCTACTTTCTATCCCTCATATGACATTTTCCCACGTGTCATGTGAGGGACAGAATCCACTTTCTGTCCTTCACATGACATTTCCCACGTGTCATGTGAGGGTCAGAATCCACTTTCTGTCCCTCACATGCCTTTTTCCCATGTGTCATGTGAGAGTTTCCGGGGTGTACACTCTTGCTCATGGAGGGCAGAAGCTATATTGCACTGTTTGGTGGATATGACTGTAATGCCGACAAAGCTATCTCCAATATCCTTATTATTGATCTAGACAAATATAACTATGGTGCAGACAAAGCCATCAGGACAGAAAGTAGATTCTGTCCTTCACATGCCTTTTTCCCATGTGTCATGTGAGGGACAGAAGTGGATTCTGACCCTCACATGCCATTTTCCCATGTGTCATGTGAGGGACAGAAAGTGGATTCTGACCCTCACATGCCTTTTTCCCACGTGTCATGTGAGGGTCAGAATCTACTTTCTGTCCCTCACATGCCTTTTTCCACGTGTCATGTGAGGGACAGAATCCACTTTCTGTCCTTCACATGACATTTCCCACGTGTCATGTGAGGGTCAGAATCTACTTTCTGTCCCTCACATGCCTTTTCCCACGTGTCATGTGAGAGTTTTCCGGGGTATACACTCTTGCTCATGGAGGGCACAAGCTATATTGCACTGTTTGGTGGATATGACTGTAATGCTGACAAAGCTATCTCCAATATCCTTATTATTGATCTAGACAAATATAACTGTGGTGCAGACAAGCCATCAGGACAGAAAGTAGATTCTGTCCTTCACATGCCTTTTCCCATGTGTCATGTGAGGACAGAATCTACTTTCTGTCCCTCACATGACACATGTGCCACACCGTGACACCATCGTATTAAATATATGCCCGCCTGTCGTGTTAATGTTTTCTTGCAGTCAAGACTACACCCCCGCAGATGCGCCTTCCCGCCCACAACACCATCAAGTCCATGCTACAGCCTACTAGTGGTCAATATGCCAGTGCCGCACCTTTCTGCCGTCATGGCTTACCGCGCCGACACATCTTTCCACCATCGCGCCCCACCTACGTGCGTCGTGCCCCACCAATCCCGCCCTCAGGTCCACTCCACTACGTCACTCCTCAACGCCCCCGCCAACACGTCTTCCCGCCCTCGCGCCATCGCGTCCATGCCACCGTGTCTGCCACTCACCGCGTATGCAACTGGCGGTCTAGGTGCTTATTTCTCACAGCTTGTACAGTACGCCACCTGCGCACGCCGACGCATGCCGACCCCCAATGCCCCATATATCTGTAATGGAAATGGCTGATGAACTTCGGTTTTATAGCCGAATGGTAACGACCACTTGTTGAAAGGGGATCTTGTACAAGCTCAACATCTCAGCTACTGAAATCAACATGCAACTCGCAGAGAGGAATTTCATGGCAGCTAAGCGCGCCGTGGAGATAATTTTAAAATGGGCAATGAGAAAAGGCAGTGGCCCATGAGTGAGGTGCGTGAGAGTGCGTGAGGTGCGTGCACTCACTTTCACTCATTTTCGACTCGCGCTCACTCACCTCACTCACTTTTTTGGCCGGCACTGCCCCCGGCAACTTCGGCTGCCGTTCGGCAACAAGTTCCCACCGTCTCAACCACACTCCCATTGCAAAATCACCGCGCGAAAACTGCACAAGAGACATGGGTAGTATAACATATTCTGTATCGATTCTATATGTATATAGCTACCTTAAAACTGTTTTATTAACAAATGAGCCATCTCCATAGGTTGTATAAGTGTAAGAGATAGTATTCATGTGTGCTGAGTCCAGCAGGTGCATACTGCTACAGCTCACGATGAATCACGTCAAAATGTTTATGAAGATTTGGGTCTGAAAAGCGTCGGGCAAGCGAAGCGCTCAGCGCAGCCTAAGTTACTCCTTGTGTAATTGATGTGAACTACGTCGAATTACATGTAAGGTTGTGAGTATAAGATGTTAGATGCTCCACAAGCGTGTACATGCCATACTGCCAGTGCACTGTGCACTCCTCACGCACCAAGGTTGTGAGTATACAACGTTAGAGGCTCCACAAGCGCATACGTGCCACACTGCACCGCGCACTCCTCACCAACTCCTCACGCACTCCTCACCACCACTCACGCGCTCTTCACGCACTTTCACGCACTCTCACTCACTTTTGCTCAGGCACTCACGCACTCATACGCACCTTCACGCACCTTCACGCACCCTCACGCACTCTTAAATATCCCCACTCATCCTCACTCGTCCATCACTCATCCTCACTCATATATCACTCATTGAATTAGAAGTAAGTGCTTTTATCACTCACTTATCCGCACTTACACTCACTCACTTGTATTTCACTCATTGTTACACACTTATCTTCTTAACCTCGCACTTACATGACTGATAGATGATTATAATAGAATTTTCACAGCGACGGGGATGACGATCGTCATCGGTTTGTCATCTCTCTCCTTCATCCCCTCATCCGTTAATTGCGCTAACCTTCAGTGCAGCAGGCTAGATCCTCGTTCAGCTCTTCTCCCAATTCGAGCGCGACTTGCGTAACGCCTGTCTTTCTGGCCATTTTGACGCTCTGCGCCGCGGTCTCAACCCTCCTCTCTACAGCCATGATGGTGCAATTGAAGCCACTGTGGTTCTGCTTTCCACATATGATGGGGCAGTCGTGGAGGGAGGAATGACCTGCAGCTTGCTGCGGAGGGTACTATGGCACCTGGGGGGCAAATCCTGAGCTCGGGCTGGCAAACTGCGAGTGGGACTGTGGGTTGTCGTCAACGAGGCGGATAGGACTTACGAGGCGGACGTGCTTCCAAAGGTAAGCTTTGAATTCCGTGTACAAACCAATATACTCACTATCTACGTTTTAGGTCGTGATTTCCAGGCTACTATGCGTAGCCCAGTTGTCCCTTCATCCCCCCCGACCCTCTGCCAATCAACACCGCCGCCCGATGACGCGGCCGGGGCAAGGAATGTTCAACGTTAGCAAGCGCTGTCGGAATCAAACATGATCACGCACGAACCGAATATGATCACAAGCACGGAACGGATGCATGCTCGTCGCCTGCACCCCTCGCCTCCTAGACCTCCCGCGCCTGTGTATCAAAGAGCCCGAACACCACGCCTTCGCAAGCGGAAAGGACGCACGAGCTCGCGGGCCAGCTGGTAGGCTTCGCGGAGGCTGGACGCGTTCCACGACGCCGGCAACACCAACACCAACGCCGGAACACTCGCGGAGCTGTGCTGCTGCACCACGTCACCGCCGTGCCTTCGACAGTAGCAGACGTACCGAGCACGACTGCTGCCCTTCCGTGAGCAGCAGACGTACCGTGTTCCGCTCGAGCCGCGCGAACGACAAGCGCTCCACGCGGCGCACCTATGCGAGAGCGGCCGGCGCAGATGGCGACGCAGTTAGTGATGGAGGGCGCGGAGGACGGGGTGGTGGACGTGAGGCGCGAAGGAACCGGGAACCTGACATAGCTCATAACAGAACTGTATAAAGAGTTTATATACAAAGTAGTCGAAGTATAGAACTACTATTCGACAATTAAGTTGAATATAACATGTATTTTAATATTGTTTGACCTCCTGGGGTAATATTAGAGGCCGTACAAAGGTCGTTGGCTTGGCCTCAGTGCTCATTGATCGTTGATCATCCTTCAAAGCTTTCAC
>JACGCK010000214.1:0-74819 GCA_014925825.1 Pholiota molesta
TGCACTACCCTGGCAGGGTCTAGTGATAACCAGGCCTCGCGATGGCGTTGAAGGCGCTCGATGAGTTCGGAGTGGGCAGTGGACGTTCCGGCATCCTTCAGACCGTCGAAGTGCAGCTGGACAATATACAACAGTTGGGAGGTTGCTTCGAGGGTTTTGTGCATGGATTTGCAAGTCTGACATGCTGTGAATTCAGTTGATTCCTTCGAGGCAAAAGAAACATGAGCCCACCATCGCGCAATGGGTTAGAGAAATGGCATCAAGATGGGAGAGTATTTGGATATGGAGCTCTTGCGGTAGGGAAAGCAGACCATTCGTCATCGTGGAAACGATCTGAGTTGGAGTTGGACGCAAGCCGGAGAGATGTGAACTTGAAGAGGAACATTTGCAATTTGCATCGCATCATCACTATCAACCATAAGTCACGTTTCGGTCATGCCAGTGTTGCCGAAGTTCAACCGACGACGGGCGCTACTGACCATCTCCCATGCTCAAGAAACCAGTTTCAATTTGCGAGGGCGCATGTGAGATTCCCATGCGGACGTGAGGGATTGTGATGCAGTCCTTGTTTCAAGACACGGTACTCCTGCTTCGAGTGCTCTGGCAATGCGTGTGAACTTAGTCCAGTAGGCAATGTGCGCGTATTTGCCTGATCCTGAAAGATGTCGAATTCAACCCCGCGGGCGAAACGATATCCTCTTATACATAATATTTAAATCATCGGATGTAATATTATGTGGCCGGCTAATTTTATATTTGGTACCATTATCTACACTTTGATCATCATAACCCTTCTTTGTGGTGGAGGAGTATCAATCATTTCTTAATATCAAAATGTACAGACCGAAATAGTCTATAATAACACTCATCGAAGGAATCCTGGCAGCGCAGACCTGTGGAGGGGGTGTTCCCATAACAGGAGATGCCTCAGCGTGGCATACGTGTTCCGTTGATTATAAATATTCTCTGAACGAATGTCGTCGCTGCCGAACGTCAAATCCCCCATAGGCGTCCATCCCACAAATACATCGCCCGTATACCAACTGTTCCAATTGAATCTGGGCTGTTTAGGAATTCGCAAATGCAGCGTCCTCGTCTGTGAAATGAATTGTTTCACCTCCATAATCTTTGATAACTTTGTAAAGAGGTTGTAGAATTCACAGTGGCATTCGACTCCGTGATCAAAGTTGTGGCCGTCGTCGCTCCAAAAAGCGGTACGTACGGTCAAGGATTCCACATAGTGAGACGTGAGAGAGGCGATGGCATTACAGACCGCATCCATGTCGTGCATTTCAAGGACGAGTGAGCGCAGATTACTCAAAGGACTGAGGTCGAGATCTGGCGACAATGAAGTGCGTTTCGTATTTGATGGGAGGAATGAGAAATGAGGGATGCGTACCTTCATCTGATTTATCCTGACGAACAAACGCAGGCTCATAGCTTATGGCTATAATCAGATGCATCACCGTTTTGGAATTCCTCCTGAGGAAGGAGTTTAACGCGCCAGTTGCTCCCAAACCTTTGTGGGAGGATCGAAATAGTACGAGGTCCAGCGTCTCGACTCGGCTCACAGGAGACCCGTCGAAACTATTCATCCAGCCGAAGAGCTCCTCGGACTCTACCAACCTCAACTGCATGTTTCTGATATTGGAAAACGTCGATCCAGATATGGTGTGAGGTAGGGTAATAACGCTATCCCTAGGGGTGTGCACAGCGAGTGAACGAAGCGGGGAAAGGATGCGATGAGGTACCAACACTCCTTGTCAAGTATAGACCACGTGTTGAATGTAAAGTCGTGGACATCGGGAAGCATCCCAGCCATCCAAGACGGGGGATCTGACGATCTATCTTGGAAGAACACAACCTGTGAAAGAGCATCCGCGCGCCGTAAGACCTTGACCACCTCCACCAACCATACCGTCGTGGGAATACACAGAATCGCACAGCGCACAGCGCGGAGAATGGTGCAGTACCGTGACTGCGTCAGCGCAAGAAAGGACTCGACGTTTTCGTGGACCAGCACGGCGCGCCTCATCGGTATCCAAACTTCTTTGATCACCATGCGACGGAACATATGGTGTCGTGGCGCGGAGACCCAGTCTCGGCATACGAGGCTAGCTGCATAGAGCGCGGCAGGATCGTCGTGCAGGAGGTCCAGGATTTTCTGGAGAAGCTTGATAGGCATATCGGAAATGCCAGTTGCTGCGACCGACATGATTTCGTGTGTGGTGATTTCGTGACGGTGAAGGTCAGAGGCACAGTGCTAGAACTTATCGAGTTCTATATATTATTCCACAAATAAATGAACCATCAGATAATGCGTTATTCTTGTAGCTGCAATGCCCATGATATCAATTTCTATTTCCGTCTTCCGACCGAATTGATGTTGTCGAGACTACGTACTGAGCATTGACTCTTGGCCCGAATCCGATACCATGTCTGTATTGTACTACATCTCTTTTTCAGAACTTCGGTCCACTACATTTCCAAATTTAGACAGGGTATACATGTAAAATAGAAGTGCCATCTTCATGCGGCTAAAATAAAGAAAGGTGCATCAGCAGGGGCATTGAAATCGAAGTAAAAAAAACCAGCGCTCAATGGAAAAGCATAGACACGCCACGAATGGTACGGCCCCATCTGGCCTAACGACCAATACGGTCATACCAAGATGCCAAAGCAGAAGAAGAAAATTGGAAACGTACATCAACTCCGACAATTCCATGTTCATAAATCATATACACCGAGTACGCTTGCTTCAAAATCAACTCTGTGGATACACAGGGTAAATGGGTCACCACATCATGCTTAAAGAGCGGCGGCTGTCCAGCGTGTATCATACTCGAGACCGCAGCGTGTATCGTACTGGAGGCCACCAGCGTGCCGCGCTTGCCCTTCTCCAACAAAGGAGACAAGGGAACATCGTTCTTCGCTGAGAACACCGCTGCGAGGGAGAAGTCAAGGACTTCTATGGTGTTTGGAGGGCTCTCAGGGTTGAGTTCAATGACATCCGGTGACGGGCGGGTCCAAACAACACGTTGGCCATGGATATACCTGTACACACCAGCAGGGATCGAATGTCGTGATCGCCACAAGAAGATGTAAAGACGGACCTCAATTGATGATGTACTAGCATCCTCCCGTTGTGAATGAGCCTTGTGTGCATGGGCCCCCATTCCTCCCAGGGGATCTCCAGCGGCATATCGCCGTCCTCGGCTCGCCGTGTACAATACCTTGTAAACACACGCTGGTGGACGAACATGGTCAAACCCATGGAAGCCCCAGGCTGATATACATACTCCGGCATGAACACGTGCAAGCGGTCATCGTCGTTCAGCAGGAATGGGACATGCGGGAGCGGATTCGCCGCGATGGGGGTGGTATCAGCGAAGATCCACGGAACTCGGACATCATCGGCTACGGGCGGCAAATAGAGCGTCGCGAGATGGACCGGTGCATGAGCGGCTGAAGGAGATCGCACGAGCTTGTACAACCGAATTGAACCGGAGCCGAATGTATCAGTGATAAAGCAGTAGGTGGAATCGAGAAGACCAAATTGATACTCCAGGCTCCTGGAGATCGATTGATCGAAGCGGAGAAAGCAATCCTACAAAATCGGTCAACAGATGATGGAAGATCAAAGAATATGGCGCACGACTAAGACATCAGATGTCGTCCAATCCCAGATCTGTATGTACGGCTGCGCCTGGTCGAAAGTACAGAAATAGAGCACAACTATTTCGCGCGCCAAGTTAAGAACGACGTTATGGACGTGATCGTAGAATCGGTCGCCTTTGAAAGGGACAGATATCTGTAAAGAACTCTGCTGTGCAAGTGGATGGATGGTGTTGGTGGATATAGCGCGGATGTGGATGCGAAAAATGCGAGGAGCCGTCGGTGGTGACAATTGGCTACAGTGGTGGTCAGACCAAGCATGCACGTCAATGCAGTACACTAGTACTTACTTCAAACTATCCTCCAAGAATACAATCACATCCTGCGTCGGGTCCATTTTAAAGTCCCGAATCCGCATCCCAGGTTCGGTTTCGCGAGGTTTACACCTCTCCTCGTTCCTGGAAGTAGGTAGCGATACGATTTGAAAGTATTGACTGTCCGTGTCAGCAAAAGCACCTCCAACGAGTTCATATGCATGGAACTGATACTTCATAACGATAGCAACATATTCTCTCTTCCCAATCATGTTTAGAGATGACCAGGCCTCGCGATGGCGTTGAAGGCGCTCGATGAGTTCATAGTGAGCTGTGGACGTTCCAGCATCCTTCAGACCATCGAAGTGCAGTTGGACAATATACAACAGTCGGGAGGTTATTTGCCGAATTTTGTACATGGATTTGCAAGTCTGACATGCTGTGAGTTCAGTCAATTCCTTTGGGGCGAAAGAAACAGATGCCCACCATCGCGCACTGGGTTAGAGAAATGGCATCAAGGTGGGATAGTATGTGAATATGGAGTTCTTGCGGTAGCGAAAGGAGATCGCTCATCATCGTGGAAAGGATCTGATTCTGAGCTGAATGGAAGCTTGAGAGGTGAAGGAAACATTGCGCAATGTTGTTAGCTGCGGCACCGGAGATGGGCGTTGCCATCTCCCACGCTCCATGAATCGCACATGCCCTGACGTCCACGACCGCGTCCAGCCTCTGGCGCGCTATATTTTGTTATCAACAGGTCCACTCGCCAGCGATGACGACAACAAGGATGTTATTACTGGTATTTTGAGAGCATGTCACTAATATCTAAGGAAGACGGTGCGAGTTCCATGAGCTGTTCCGTTCGAACGGCCCAACCAGGGCCCAACCCTGCTCATAGTGCCGCCTGTCGAAACTCTTGCAGTCCTACGAGGGCGTAAATTATTAGCCTTGTTCAGAGCGCGGACTTGAACACGGGAAAGTACGTACCAATTGGCCCATGTGGATGCTACGACATCAACTTCGAGGGATAGCGTCGACTAGCGACGGTGGGCAGAGTACAAGTAATCCCAGAAATAATACTGTTTGCAAAGAGGGGCCCTCTGCAACGCGGCACATCTGGAGGACCTAGCCGTCGCGCACAACAGACCGGTATGTAATCTTGGATGCCCATGCCCATCCGTTGGGCCACTGCAATTCATCGGCTAAGCGTCCGACGTCATCTACGAGGTTGTAAGTACAGTATCAACAGCGTGTTGAGATAAGGAGCGCCGACTCAAATACACGAAAGTACATACCCGATCATATTGCGAAAGTGTTGGACCTTCGTCAGGCAGATGTCAAATCCGGTCGCTTGCGAATTTCATCCATTTGAATGCCTCGAGGCTCGCACTACCAGAAAACGGGATGAGCAGCGCGCAGTGCAACGAGGACGAAGCCCTCACCTACCGAATGTCAAGAGACCCTGTTTCGACCCACCCCTTCCCCCCTCCACTCCTCGTTTCTCTCCTCCTGGCGCGCCATGTTTTCGATGGCCCATGATGCTTCCGAGCAGTGCCGGATGGGGGCCGCACGCGTCCATCGTCTTCCGCCGTGAGGCGCTCATGACGAGCAGCACAGGGCTTATCTTCTACTCGCGTGGCGTGTCGTGGCGTGTTGTGCGTGGTGTTGCGGGGACACTGAAATAGAGAGAGCGCGACACATTGAAGCATAGCACGTGCTATAGCAATAGCAGATCCGTTCGATGGCGGCCCAGCCGCGCTCGCAGTGCCGTCTGCTGAGGCTCGTACAGCGCTACTTACGCGGGTGCAGATAATCTTGGGTAGAGCGCCGACTTGAACACGCACGCGGAAGGACGTACAGATGTCGTGCACAACGCCCATGGTGACTGTGCTCCACTGAACGCTGCCATCCGCGCCGTTGCCCACATCATCCCATCGCCCTCGCCCACGCCAGAAGGCCTGGCGACGACAGCAACTTTGGCCAAAAGCGGAGGGCGGCGCAGAGGCCCAACGATCCTGTCTGCAGTGCCAGAGACGAGGGGCGGCGGACCGAGCTGCCACGCACAACCAATCCGCTATCGCGCAGAACGCGACAACTCTATGCGCTACGGGGGTATTCATGGTGGGCAGAACGGGCGCGCGGGCGCCCGCCGCCTCGCGTCTCCGCGCCGCAGCCACTGTGAAGATGGCAGTGTGCTTTGCGCGCGGAGGCGGTCTGGCGGTAGGCAGGGCACCCCAGGCCAGGGGCGTGTATGCTACTCTGCGAAAGCGCGGATGCTGTTCGATGCATGGCGCAGCATATAAATGATATATATCGAGATGAGCAGGGGACGTCATCATTAAACCGTAGTTACGCACCTGAATCGTCCGCCCTGGCTTCCAAAGCCTCCATTGCTGTGCTCTTCACCAGCGCCATCCTCTCGCGTCTAGCTCTTCTTATAGTGCGCTGCTTGCTTCGTTGTCTTCTGTACGGCCGTTACACATTGTTGACCATAGACAGTTGGCGTGATTATCTTCTGCCTCCGTGTCATAGCTGCGCGCGTGGTCGCTGGGATTCAGGGAGAGCGCGCGCATGCGCGACGTCGTGGAGAGTTAGCGATGGTCGTAGTGATACGATTGACGGTGAGCAGCGGGTGTAGAGGCTGCCATCAGAAAACCGGGACGCGCTGCAGCCATAATCGTTAGCGCAAAGCCGAGTTATGGGGTAGTAGAGCGACCTTTGGTACGAAATACAGTGAAACATGACGAAGAAAGCAAGGGCAAACAAGGAGAGCGCGAGCGTCATTGGCGACATCAAAGACGAATCGGCGACGAGGGCGCAATCTAATGAGAGCCAGGCGGTAGACAGCGGACAAATGTCCACGTTCCACTCTGGTTCCACAGGCAAGTGGTAACAGTTCCTCGTTCCTTCTCATCGCCCCAGCGTCTATCGATTCCTTGGCTATCCAAACGAACAAGATCACAGACGCACGTCGAGGACCCGTTGTACGCCGTGAATTAAAAAGTGTATAGGATCCGCAGAATGGGCGAATACGCGGCAACCAGGCAAGTTTGAGCGGATGGACGTTGGACAGTTCGCGTTCATCAGGGGCGCGAGCGTCGTTGGCCATTTCCGTGTTTCTCGTGGTCGCGTTCGTCGTGGCTCCCTGGTCACATATGCGGTTGTGTGAACACGCACTGGTCACTGAGCGCTAGTAACACAGTGCATGTCGCCAGCAGTATCCTGCGAGAGAATTGGGAGTGAGAAGGAGTTAGCTGAGAGCGAAGGATAGACGATTTGATTGCAACGTACCAGGCGGATCTCCCCTCCCCCGAATTTTCCCTTAGTTCTACTTGAACAGGCTATTGGATGTGTTATTTGTGCAGTGCGAGCATGGGAGAGAAAGTTGGAAGACGACGACGACAATCATGCCGCTGCCGGGCGGTCTTTGAATTGGGTTTATTTTCCCACACGTTCGCTTGCACTCACCTTCTCCAACGTCTTCCTGTTTACCTCGTACTCAGATCAACACCGTTCGTTCCCCGCTGTGACTCGTGCCCGGGCATATAATAACTCGTCGCTGTTAAATCAATTCGCACACATCGCGGCGTCCTCTGGAAGAGACAAGAAGGAGAATATGTTTTGTCTGTGAGTTCAACTTCGTCATGACGGGCTCCTGCTTACTGAGTACTGTTTATGTATTAGCTAGAGGCTCCCGACGACCTACATTCTGCACCACACGATGGCGAGCGTCGTCGCCTCTCCGCTGGACATACATGATCGGGATCGGGGTTCTTGTTGTCCAAATCGAGTGATTGGCCGCTGGCCTTTGGGACTTCGTACGGAATGCCACCAGAGACGAGATATTCTACATTGACGCTAAACGAAACGAGTGAGTTCCGTTTTCCCCTGCGATCATGACCATTCGCGTTTTTTTTTTTGACTCATCGCAATGCTATCACAGCTTCCTGCTTCTCAACAACGCAGGCAAAGCGTTGCAAGAATTGTACTCGATCCTGCATGTCCTTGGGGAACGATCCGAACGCCATCATGATCATGATACCACCTCCTGTGCACGACACATGGTCACTCAGAACGTACGAAGATCGGGCGACAGACGAGCTCATAGATGGCCTCGAGCGAGCGGAACGGCCTCTTTAATTCCGCGGTTTTCAGAAGGCAGCATGCAGGAGTCTAGGAAGAAGGAGAAAAGGTCCGTCACTTACGCCTGCTGAGCTGATTTCATTGCTGACGCGCTACCCCAGAATTTTGTCAAGGTCGTGAAAAGCAGTCACAGAACGTCTAACAATGGCGAACAGCGAAGGAGCGAAGGCGACGAACGCTATGCATTCTAATTCAAAACGACGACGTCGTTGTACGACACTGTGACACATGACATCTCTCCTTACACCATTTTCCCTGTTCGTTATTGACATCGTCGGCGACGACAATAAATCGATCGCGTGGCATGTGTCTTCTCTGAGCATCCCGTCGCCGTCGCCGTCGCCGCCCCCGAACCCACCGGGCGCCTAACAGCAACAACGACAACGCCAACAGCAGCACCAACGCACAGCATCACTAACGCCACCACCAACAACAGCTCCGCATCCCCCACGCCTCCACTTCCCGGCCACACCCCGCCACCCGCCCAGCTTCCATCGCCTCTGCCATCAGTACGCCCCCCAGCGGGGAACGGTCCCTTGCGCCGCTGCCGTCGCACGGGCCTCCACCTGCCCCACCTGGCGCCGTTTCGGGATCGACACCATCACCCGCGGCAAGTTTCGCAGTCATATGTTATGGATAATGACGGCTTCTAATGTCTCTTTTCTTCTCAGCCAAAGTGAATTGTGCCTTGTGCACGTCTTTCTTTTCGTCGCCAGGCGCTCTAGGGTTCCGATACCCGGAATCCTATAAGTCTTCTCATCCAGATCAACCTGAAAGCGAGCTCTCTGTTTCTTTGGTTGCCCTAGCAGCGACGGGGGTAGGTACATTACGTCACTGGATAGCAAATACTAATCATGTGCGATGCTAGATTCATGCTGCTCTCGACGCATGGCAAGATGGTTAATTGATGGCCAATACACAAAAAGAAAACCGACAAATTCAACGGCGAAACATACAAGAAATTTTCCAACCTCCACGTCAACTATCTACACGGCCTTAAGACAAGGAACATCAACGCGTATCATTCCATCATGTCGGAGATTCAGTGTACGTATTCCTTTATTACTCTTGTGTTGTAGTATTCGCGCTAATCTTTTGGAAAGTGGAAATGCGGGTCAAGGCGACGGCGTGGCTGAGTCACAAGGAGATGCTCTGGCCGTGCTTGATCTGAGCGGCTTCGAGTAGATACTAATTCGTTGTAGAGTCGGCTTGTATACATAGAGTAGATATGCTCATCAGTGGTCAAAAATCTGCTTCCTATATGGTTCAATCTCACTTGGATAAGAAGCTTACGCTTACAGATAACATATTAGAATGAAATTAGTTCTGGATCTATTTATTGAGATGGGATATGGAATTATAAGTCATGGATAAGTATAGGAATAACGGGGTACCAAAGTTATCCAGATGATCCAAGTGATCCAACTTATATGCGACTTTTAATACCTTTTTCGGGCATACGTAAGCTCATTCCGGGTGATCTAAAAAGGAGGTTTTCTTTGCAAACAAGATTTTCCTGAACGATCAATATATCGATATAAAATGGCCCGAGCGTGAAACATCGGTAAGAAAATCACCAAAAGAGGCATGGTAAAAATGGATGCGATAACTGGGGGAATCAAATCCGTGATGAGAATCAGCCTTTTCGAGGTGGCAGATGGACGTCAGCGGCGAGAGGGCGATCTGCACGTCCCCAGGTTCTAGATCCAGGAGAATTTCGATATAATTTGCCCGGTCCATGTACTCAAGCCCGTAGATTACAATGCCAAGAATGTTGAGAACGATGTCTGGGTCGGTGCAAGAGCCCAAGATATGCATATATAATGCATCGAGTTCGGCAAAGGGAGGTCACGCTGCCGTGTGGGGCGCAGGCCCATTATCACTTCCAACCGACGAGGGGTCGATCAATGGCGGCCGAGACGTACTTAATTACCACGGAAGCGTAGATGAACTGCCCTGATGATTTTTGAATAAGCTTGTCCACGTCCGATGGTTCAGGCCATGCCGTTGGAATGAGGCTACGATGGGATGCGTGGTCCGGATCTCCTGGAATGAGTCCTTGAGGAACAAGCGGATGTCATCATCTGGTTTGCAATGATAGTTTAAGACGAGTGAGCGCCATAGCCCGGAAAGCGGAGACGAATTGAAGGTGAGGGTGAGGTGCTGTTCCGGTCGACTGGCAATTAGGAAAATGAGAGGCAGTTTTTCGTTCCGCAGCATATTTGCAAGCGCTCTGAGGATCATACTCTGCATGCGTGGATCGTCGCATTCGTCTAATCCATCGATGAGGATGAGACGAACCCAAGGGTTGAGATCGTTGAAAAACCCCGAAGTGGCAAGAGCTTTGAGAGGGTCCACGACGAGAGACTGGAGCTGCGTGGCGATGCATTTGTCGAAGATAAGGGGATCGCGTTCGATGACGCTCTCGAGATACGGCTTGATTTCGGGGATAGTCGTGGCATTCTGGTAGGCGATGGTCGCAACTAGTGGCTTGAACGTGTTTCTCGTTGGATCGGATCGACCAAAGAAGAAGCTCGCAAGGAGGAGCTTGCGCTCGAAACATTGCTCCGCAATCGTTTGGAGGATGGCTGATTTCCCTGCTCCCGCGGGGCCATAGAGCCAGAGAATGAGCGCTTCAGTGTCATCTCGTCCGAAGATCCATTCCATCAAGTATTTGAGGATGGCAACACGAGTGTTCGGGTGGCATTTGGGTGGGTCAAAGCGGGCGCTGGAGTTGTGGAAGGCACTGGGGGCGCATGCCTTCTGTAGCTCTTTGAATGCTGTAAAAGTTATATAGGTGATATGTCGTCGTGTTAATGTGTATCTGAGCGACAAGCGGTTGCCGATGTCATCATACCTGAGTTCCCGACACTGGCAGCAAAACTTCCCCCCGTTATTGCAATGTTGCGACTATGAGCGAACATATTGTGGCCCTATCGCGCAGTGTATCACTGAGTGTAGACGTGGTTGAGTGCAAAGATGCGTTCGGTTCCAGGTTCGTGGGTATTTCAATGTTCTCAATCCTTCACAAATTACTAAGTGCGCTATAATTAAGTGAAGCACAGAAAATACTGCTTATTAACTGGACGCTCAATTCATGTTTATAGAAAGTGAAGTCCATGTCATTCACATCACAATACAGCTGGAGATCTAATATTTTGCCTGTATTCCTGAAAATTTACGCCGCTGGGAAATAGATGAAAAGGTCCAAAGGATGTCAACGCAAATTCTGAGCGAGCAGAACCTATCTTCTATTCCTATTCATTATAGATAGTAAACTGAATACGCATAGCACTGCCTCGATGCGAAGCTGTGGCGACATACTGGAATGGCCGGCGGTTGTAAATCCTGTTGAGCTCAAGGACAGAGAATGGTGGGGTCAGCTTGCAGTCAAGCCTAGCCAAGCTCAAGCGAGAAAGGTGGCGGATACAAGGTTAAATTTGCTAGTCAACTATCTGATATCGATACCGAATCGATTTGTCATCCATTGTGTGTTTGAGGAAAGTTAACGGCACGTCTTGATTGGGCGGCCTTAAAGAGGCGTCCTGATATACTTATACCTCTAGGTCCTGTATATGCTGAGTGTCGGTTTCCCAAGCGATCGGTGGTGGATATCTGAATCCTAACAGATGCCCTACCTGTATATCTCTGTGGGGCTGCGAAAATACACCACTGGTCACCTCCATCTGCATTTTTGGGACGAGGTATTGCTGTCTTCCCGTCGGTAAGTTTCTCTTTTCCATATCTCTCACATTGACAGTAGCCTCAGCCTGAAGCAGTATCCTGTGTGGATCCACTTGCGCTTCTTCTCCCATTCAAGTCAGGCAAGTCGTTTGGCTGCTGCATCTTCGATAGCGCCTGGAGCTGTTAGCGAGCGAACTTTCAAAGTTAGGCGCCTAAATGCACGGCAACTTGCGATCGCCGATTTCGCACGAGGGCAGTACCAAAGCGGAGTTCCCGGACCCCCGTCGAAAGCGCACAGACCACTCAGCTCGTGTTACTGCATGGCTTCATGCTCCCGAGGATGAATTCTATTGCATCAATGCGAGGGGCTATAATTTGCCGGTTTAGTGTTCATCAACAATTAAAGATGGGGATTCTTATCATGTATACGTACCATCAAACAACTAGAAGTACAGTGGGCGCTCATGCGCTCCAGCTTGAAGCCCCGTAGCCAATTGAAGCATAAAGATAAGGATTTCCCTCCCGAGTTCGAAGTCGGACTGACTGTTATTACTGGAAAAATATTCGAGAACGAATGGCCTATGATAATATACATCTAAGAGGAAGGCAGGTTCTGGGGTACTGAGCAGATACATCCTCTGAACTAGTATCAAGCACGATAGATCATATGATATTTCAATGTGATTGAGTTGCGGGTGGGAACGAGGACGAATTAAAGATGAAATCGTCTAGATAAGTCCTGCACTTGTCCAAAAATAACTGCGTAGCGGACCGTTTATAATTATCTTCGTCCATTTATAGCCAGCCACCTTTGTATATATAACGTGGACAACGACGAGCGCATTGCCGCCACCATCAAAATTGTGCATAGAGGATAGTTAGACTGAATGGTGAGTTGCAGACAGGGGTACATATGACAGATAATCCATGAAGGCGCTCACTTTCTGGGCGCGCCGACGATTCGGCGAAGAACATGTGGCTGATAGAGAGCGGCTGTCAAGCTAGGACATCCATTTCACTGCGTACATAGTCCGATAGTCGGTGAGGCTTCCGCTCATCCTTGCAGTCTCTGTTTATCGCCCATCTGCAGGCACGGGGGCGCTGACAATAATGTCTACATCCTTTTTCGTTGACTGTCATGAAAGATCTGCCATCGCCATGCGGTTCAGTGCTGTAAATAATATACCATTGTCAACATGGTCATTCAGCGCCTCGGAAATTTCACCTCCGGTTCTTAGACTTCGTAAATTATCTGCACTCTGGATGAGTATCAAATCCCTCGTTATACTGTTACGGCATAGGTAAGAGCTTTTTTAATATGCTATTTCTACCTCACTTGCTCCACTCGATCCGAAATGGTGAAGATTTGTTTTGAAATGCCGGTTTGTTCACGTTCGCCACCCCGCAAACACAGTCCTCCGTACGTACGTACATGCACACAAATAGTCACTACCCATCCAGCAATGACTCTTTCAATTGCGCCGCCCTGTATGCTCGCCTTTGTGTGAAGATGGGACGTCACTCGAAACCATAGTATTTGTGATTTCAAAGATAACCTACTGAGACACAGCCGCTCTTCAGTTCTAGGGCATCCAAGATTAGACGTATCTATATTTCGTTGCCTCACTTATCATTGACACCTGATGCAAAAAGCAGCGTTCCAACCTGCAGAGCGCCGTGCATTTCAATGACTGAACATGACTATTAATATCCTAATTCATAGCTTTCGATTGCCCTGTCCGTGCTGAAACGTACCGACGAGGCGTCATCGGCATAGGTATTTTTTCTGCGTATGGGACAAAGACTCGTTTTCATTGTAGTTTGCTGGGCGCTCGTCCATTATTCTTTCTTCACACGGCAGGGAACTATGTAGGCTATATAACGCGCAGGTCAAAAACGCGCATCGTTTAACTATTCCCTCCAATCTCCCCGAAATTGGACTCTGAAAGACACACCCGCCGGCGGTCGTTCCCACTTGTCTTTCCCTCATAGATATTTTTACTCGCCATGGCTGAGCCTGCCCCCATCAATCTCGCAAAGGCCTTCGGGTTCCACTCTGAAGCCGCTGCCATCGCCTTTGCGGTCATCTACGTGCCGCTGTTCGGGTGGTTCACGCGCCAGTGCTTCGCGCGGCCCACGTATGTGTACTTCATCATCAATCTGTTTTGCCAAAGTGAGTCGCGCTAGTACCATGCCGGTTGCGGTTTAAGTACGTAGGATGGCGCTGACGCTGTCGCACGAAAGTCCGCCTGGCCGCGTTCGTGCTGCGCGCGATCCTCATCCGCGTGGATTCCGTCGGGGAGAAGCTCGCGCCTTTGATTGCAGACGAGGTCCTCTTCGGCGTGGGCTTCTTCTCGCTGCTCTATTCCGCATACACGCTCGTGCTCGATATGTGCGTCATCTCCCCCGTCCATCCCCCAGCGCGCGCATGCTCACCATCCGCCACAGCGAAATCAAACAGAACCGGCCCCCCTCCCCGAACTTCCTCGTCCGCGTGACGAAGAACCGCCACGTCTTCCGCGTGGTCCTCATGCTCGCGGTGGTCCTGGGCGTGATGGCGTCGACGGGCACGTCGAAGAACGGCACCGTGTCGGGCACGGCGCAGACGGAGCGCAAAGTCAGCACCATCCTGTTCCTCGTGCTGACGATTCTGCAGGCGTCGCAGACGCTGTTCCTGGTGCAGATGGACATTGCAGGTACCCTCCATCATCGCTTTATTGATTGCGTACCACGGATGGCTGACGACGGCGTGCTTTGCTTACCTTTACCTTTACAGACCCGCACGAGAGGCGCCCGAACGAGTCTTTCGGGTCCCGGAACGCCATGACCATCCTCCTCGCGGTGTCGCTGCTGCTCATAGTGCGCGAGGGGTTCTCGACGGCGACGATGACCAATGCGCTGAAGCAGAACAACGAGCACTTCTGGTACCCGCTGATGGCGGTGCCCGAGGTGCTCGTCGTGCTCCTGCTCAGCCTGCCCGGGCTCGTGCCGCGGAAGGAGGAGATGCAGCAGCGGTACCCGGTGGCGAAGGAGATGGGGCCGGGGTCGAGTGCGAGTTTGGCGTAGGTGTAGGGTGTAGGGTATCTGTAGTATGGTTTTGGAGATGGAGTGGATTGTTTGATGGATGCGCCGGGAGTGATGTAGTAATACGTGTAGTGAAGAAGTGGAAATATGCGAAATCAACTTTGGGCTTTGCTTTGGCTCGAGTCTCGCGTCTCTTCTCTTGAAGAACAGTGGATACCTACTCTTAAATCCATTTCTACCCAATGTACTTATGTTTTCAGTGACATGGCCGCCCGGCCATGTACATTGCACACCACCTCCCTCAAGCGTCTGCATGTGGTCGACATGTTTGGCTGCTGGTAGCTGCTATGTTCAGATATACATACAGAATGAGCGCAGCGAGTACGCGCGAGCTACGCAGACAGCGGGCATGCGCGAGACGCTGTCACGGTCGTCGTCGTTCCTGAACGCAGGCGCTGCGCTGTCTCGCAAGCATTTGCGAGCAGTCGACCACCATCCGAGATACTTTGAGTTGGAGGTTGGTTGGAGGTCGTTGGAGGTTCGTCTTGTCCCCGGCAATTTCCCCGCCGGAAGCTATGTTGTAGCCAAATATAGAGATCACACAAATGCCTACTTCGCCGGCGCGCGTTGCGCTCAAAGGCCTTCCTTCAAAGGCCAACGCGTATCGCATCGTCCTTACCACACATGAATTCCATGAGAAATCCCTTGCTGGAAGAACATTCCACAAGCGAGCGGGGCCCACTGTGGAGGACTCCGATGACGAGGCGACGGGTCACGGAAGGCACCGCCATCA
This sequence comes from Pholiota molesta, assembly GCA_014925825.1. Taxonomy (NCBI): domain Eukaryota; kingdom Fungi; phylum Basidiomycota; class Agaricomycetes; order Agaricales; family Strophariaceae; genus Pholiota; species Pholiota molesta. Next base: position 15,574 of record JACGCK010000214.1, read on the forward strand.
ACGGACCCAGATGCAATGCGCGCCCCGCGATTGGCTGCGCGGACGAAACCGGAACCGTCACATGACACTGCCAACGCTCAAAAAGTTTGTGAAAGCCGGGGACACCTCTCTCCACCTCATCCACCACCACCCACCGCCCACTGCCCCGAGCCCGCGCTACGCCGCCCTCGCCTTATTCTCCTGTATAATCTCCCTTATTCCCCTCTACTTCTTCTCTAGACATGCCTTTCCAAACCGGTGCGTCGTCTCATGGATGTCTGACGAGCTACGCGCGGGGGTGCTGATACCTTCCCGTTTGTAGGTGACTCTGCCAAGGGTGCGTCCCTCTTCAAGACACGGTGCGCGCAGTGCCACACCGTCGGCGCCGGCGAGCCGAACAAGGTCGGCCCCAACCTGCACGGGTGCGTATTCCCTCTGCCTGCCTGTGCATAAGCGCCAGCTCACCGTCCGCTTTTTGTGTGCAGGCTCTTCGGGCGCAAGTCCGGCCAGGTCGAGAGCTTCTCGTACACCGCGGCGAACGTGAACAAGGGCGTGACGTGGGACGAGCACACGCTGTTCGAGTACCTCGAGAACCCCAAAAAGGTGCGTTCCTTCCGTACCTTTGGTGTTGCGCTCTTACACTAACGGAACGCGCTGTGTAGTACATCCCCGGTACGAAGATGGCCTTTGCTGGCTTGAAGAAGGACAAGGACAGGAACGACCTTATCACCTACCTCAAGGAGTCGGTAAGTCCCCCCTTCCCACCTCCCACCTCTCGTCTAAGTAACGCTAACACGCCCCCGCTTCGCAGACCGCCTAAGGCGCCCCTCCTCCCTGCATCCGCCGCGCAGACGCAGGCGGCTGGCCTTGCAACGCGCTACAGCCTAATTTTACCACACTACGCCTGTGCCGTTGCAAGAAGATCTGTATACTACCTAGACGCGATCGTACCAGCCATTTGTTGTTCTACGCTGCCCCACACCCCTATTATATCTCCCCCCTCATCTGGAATAGATTGGTTCTTTTATTTATTTTTCATATTGGCGGGCGGGATACGTCTTGCCTGCGTGTATATTGAGTTGGTAGGATGACGTCACCCGTGGTGGACGTGCTGGTTCCTTTGAGTGTTATTTTAGGGTCGTCGATGCTATTTTGCGTCTCTTCGCACACGTCCCATATACGTCCGTTGAGCGTCAGGGAATGGCTTCACATTGACCAGGAACTTACAATAGCTTGCAATAGCCTCGCATGTGGAGTTCCTGTTCCTTGTCCGAACAAGCTGACGCAGTATCCTGGTCAGATCTCGTTGTGTATGACGGCGACTATGATGCTCAGCAAGACCTCGTACATCCCGAACATATTTCGTTGTGCATGGTGGAGTAGTACTGACAAAAACGCAATGAGATCGTGTTGCAGAAACAACGGCACCAGGTTGGTCGTTGGAACGCGGCCTCTACCATAAGTCGATGTAAGTAGTAGTCATTCCATTTGTGTGTTTCTCCGTGGTCGCTTCCCAGGCAATTTTTCCTTTCGTGCAGTTCATAGTAAGGTGCTCAACTTTCTGAACTCACTAGGATAGAAAACGTCTTTTTACACAACTTTTACAACTCTTTCAATATTTCAATTTGAGTTCCTATGGCGTGTACACGTGACTCAAAGCCCAGAGCGTCTGATGCGGAGCTCGATTTCCGTCCAAAGCCCCCTCTCGACCCAACCACAACCCCCAAATACCCCCCTCCTCCTCTCCTGCAACGAAGTTGAACAAACCCACATCTAATACACACACTCAAGCGACCGCAATTAGATGGACACATCCCTCCGGCCTAGGGCCTCGACGTCGGCGCCCCCCGACGGCTCGCGCACGATGACGATTACCAGCACGAGCGCCCCGCCACGGGCGGACACCGGCGACGCTGTAGGCGCCCTTCGCCTGCGCCCCCCACAAAGAGGGGGGAACAGGGTGGCGTGGGACGAGGACGTGGTGGACAACGAGGGCGCGGGGCGGAAGAAGTCGAAGAGTACGTCCCTGTCTGCTTGGGTTTATCGCGGGGTCTTCCCATCGTGGGTTGTCTGGAGGCTGATTTGATTTGGGGAGTAGTATGCTGTATTTACCACAAGCCGAAGCGGTACGACGAGTCCTCCGACGAGTCCTCGGACTCGGAGGGCGAGGACCATCCGCATCCACATCCGCATCCGCACAACCACCCACATCCACATCATCAACATCAACATCCACATCAACACCCACACGCGCACCCGACCGGGGCACAGTCCGAGCCCGTGCTGGGGCAGGAGCCGCACCCGCCCGGCGAGGTGCACGGCGTGGAGCAGGAGGAGGAGGCGAATGCGTATGAAAGGGGGCCGAAGGGGAAGCGGAAGGCCGTGTGTGAGTCCTCTTTTTGTGTTGATGTGGTTGGGCGCTGACGCTGACGCTGATGTGGGAGGATGTAGCTTGAGCTCGAGGAACACTGGATGGAGCTTTGGGTCGCCAACCACACTCTGTCTGTGTCCGACATGTTATCGTTTGACCCTCTACACGTTCTCCATCCATTCGACGCCGCATTCAACTAGCATTCACGGATTTGCATACATCGGTCGGGACTCGCCTATTCGTTTCTCTTTGACACATGTCGTCGTGTATATTCTGTACTCCAATAATCAGGAAGATTCATGTATCACATTTTTATAAGACATCGCATCCGCTTTGAAAAGGAGTCGCCTTCTACATCAGTTACTTGCATTCGCGAATATATATGATTCGCGATACATTTTGTGTCTCTACTACCCTACCCGCTCAGTGGCGCAATACGATTGCACACCACAACTCGAATCGCGGATTAAAATAATAAAATGCTATAATACAGGGGTCGTGTGTATGTAAAATCTCGTAAAATCGTCCTCGACGCATCCGCATCCCTGTGCACCTCGTGCCCTTCCGCATGCATCATCCACACCGTCGTCTGCATCGGTAGTAGGGAGTAGGTAGTTTGAGAGGAATCGGAGCAGAGTTTTGGTGGTGGTGGTGGTGGTGGTAGTGCAAGGCGTTATGACACCTCCTCCATATCCTCGTCCTCGTCCTCCTCGTCCTCGTCCCCAAACTCGTCCTCGTCCTCCATCTTGTAGTCCGCCGGCGTACTCGGGCCCGGCACGTTCTCTGCCTTCATCTACCCGCAGCATGATCAACAAAGGTAACGGCGATCCAGACCCAAAAACAACCACTCACCGACCCATCCCGGAACGCCTCCTGCAGCTCCCACAGCCCATTCCACTCCCCCGCCTTGTGCAGGAACGCGATCTCCGACAACACCTCCTTGAGGTACACCTCCGGCTGCTGCGTGCGGTCGCGCAGGGGCTTGATGCCCCAGCGCGGCGTCTGCCGGAAGAGCGCGAAGAGCTGGTCGAGCAGCTGGTTCCGCGGGATGCGCGCCATGCGCTCGAAGGTGCCTTTTGCGGGCTTGGGCTTGGTTTTCTGTCAATGTCAAGGTGTTCGTCAGCCTCATCGCTCACCCCGAAGAAAGCAAGCAGCACGGATAGAGAGAGAAGAGAGAAGAGAGGGAGGAAGGCACGCACGATAAAGTCCCCAAACGCATTCCCCGCGCCCACGCCCACCCCGCTCGTCAGCCGGTTGATCCCGCCCTTCCCGCCCGGCACGTCCGCCGTGTCCATCATCCGTATCGTCCTTGCCGGCGTCGTGTACTTCCTGTGCCTTTCCTTCACCTGCCTCCTATACCGCGCGGAGAAGGCGGGGCGGAGGCTCGCCTCGTGCTTGATGCGCCCTGTGAGGATCGTGGTGCGCGCGCGCGTGGAGGCGGTGGCGGCCGCGGCGCTCGCGCCCGTGCTCAGGCTCGCGTCCTTGGGCCGCTCGGCGACGACGATCTGGTTCTCGACGGCGTCGTTCACCATGTCCAGCTCGTACGCGTCGGGCTCCGCCCCCGTTGAGGGGTACGCCGTCGCGCTATCGAACACCGGGCGGCCGGGGAGGGGGGCGGGGAGGGGGGTGTTGGGGGAGGAGGGGTCGATGTTGGGCGGGAGGAAGAGCACGATGCGCTCTTTGCGCTCTGAGGTGGCGGGGTACACGCGCAAAGTGGCCAGGTGCACGTCTTCTTGGGCGACGGCGGCCCAGCGCTCCATGAGGAACTTCGGGACCTGCGGGGGTGGGCGTGGCGTGTCAGTTCATGGCAGGCACACGGCACACGGCGGGGGAGAGGAAGGGATGGGAGGGTGGAGGACGTACCTTGACGAGCCAGATGCGCCCGTTGCCCTGGTCGAGCATGAGCTGCTCGTCGGGGTCCGGCTGCGCGTCGTCCTCAGGCGCGGTCTCCGCGTCGAAGGGCTTCTTCTCGTCCTCGACGTCCATCGCACTGGGTCGGTCGGTTCCGTGCGCTTGTAAATATGGGGGGTGGTGTGGGGTTGTGTGCTTGCGGTCGGCGGGTTGCGTATGGTGGGACGGAGCGACGGGTCAGGCGGACGTGCGGGAGATAGTGGGAGGAGGGAGGAGGGAGAGGCGGCACAGCGGGCGGATGACGCGAGAACGAGGATACGTAAGCAATGCAGGAGCCACCTCGAGGCGGAGCTTCAAATTGGCACGGCATCTGTCGGCGACATAGGGCTTAGCGCTTAGCGCTTAGCGCTCAACCAACGCTCAACGAGTTGATATTCTAATCGATGGCGTCTCCACAGGTTAAAGTTATGGAGCGGGAGATGCCAAGGGATTCGGAAGACCTACAGAGCATAACCAATCAAATTTCTTCGGTTATCTCGCGATGACCAGTTCTGAGTTCATCAGCGCTACGCAAGCGCTACGACTGTATCCCGTCAACAGTCCATAGTATCTCGTGCCTTCCATTCTAGCCGTTCATACAAACTTGGGCACCGCGACTTCTGATATATACCCGTGCGCCTGAGCTAGCAACTGTTGTCCAGGGACAAGCGCTAATCTCTATGCATTCGACGCCCGGAATCCTTCCTTTTGAAAGAAATGGAGGCCAGGTCGAATAGCGTTGCTGATCTGCACAGGGTAATTTTTACGGTCAAGTTCAGCAGCGGTAGATGCCAAGGAAGCGAAATATATATTAGACATGTCAAATGAGGCGCGCAGTGTTCTTAACTTCTAACCATAGTCACTGCATATCTTGCACACGTGTCTATGAAAAGCGCCTACGTTGAGCGCCTATAGAACATAATATAAAAAATTTCCTAGTCATCTCACGATGTGTTTTATCGGCGCTAGTTTTACTACCTTACCCTGTCAACAACTCGTCCCTTCCATTCCGGCCACTCGGACAAGCTCGGATATTGCGATTTCTGATATATACCCATCACGATGTTCAGCGTCTACAGAGCATAATGAACTAAATTTTCGTGGTCATCACTGACAGCGCTGCGACTGTAACCCCTCAACAGCCCATATTATCTCGTGCCTTCCATTCTAGCCACTCGGACAAGCTCGAGCCATCGCGACTTCTGAGATATACCCGTGCGGCCGAGCTAGCAACTGTTGTATAGGGACAGGCGCTAATCTATATGCATTCGACGCCCCGAATTCCTTCCTTCTGAGAGAAATAAAGGCCAGGTCGTGTAGCGTTTCTGATCTCCGCAGGGTGTTTTTCATGGTCAAGTTCAGCAGCGGCAGATGCCAAGGGAGCGAATAATATATCAGACATGTCAAATGAGACGCGCAGTGTTCTAAACTTATAACTATAGTCACTGCATATCTTACATGTGTGCCTATAAAAACCATCTCTCTTCAGCGCCTATAGACCTTCAAGCTTCATGAACCAAATCTTCGTGGTTATCTCGCGATGGACAGTTCATCGGCGCTAATTTTACTACCGTACCCCTTGAACAGTCTGTATCATCTCGTCCCCTCCATTTCGGCCGCTCGGGAACCGCGCCTTCTGCGATTGTTCTTGCGCTTGAGCTAGCAACTCTTATTTATAAGGACGACAATATCTTTCGACCTTGATCGCTCGCCCGCCGAGACTCTCTGTACATTCACCCCGCATTCCTGGCGCGAGCGAGCTCCACTCAAATCATGGTCACGGCAATTTAGCGCTCAACGAGTTTGATGTTCTATATTCCAGAAATTAGGATGAAAGTGATGAAAAAATAGGAAGATAGTTTCAGTCTCTAAAACACTGTTATGAACAGCCTCACCAAAGGAAGGCGGCCAGAATGCACCTAAGTATCCGGAACCGCTACCGAACAGGAACAACAACTCTCATCAATCCTTCTATTTGCTAATTTGCACGAATTAATTTTCATGGATGTTAAGATTCGAAAGACCTATAAATTATGCTCAATATAAAGACACGTAATTACACCGACTGTAATCACTCACTAGGAAACCATGAGCGAAAGGTATATCAGGCATGTCAAATGAGGCGTGAGCGCCTATAGAACACAATGAACTAACTTCCCTGGTTATCTCGCTATGAACAGTTCGTCGGGGCTAATTTTGCTACCGTACCCCGTCAACAGTTCATATCATCTCGTCCCTTCCATTCAGGCCGCTCGGACAAGCTGGAACACCGCGGATTACGAGGTATATCCATGCGCTTGAGCTAGCAACTATTATATAGGGACAACGCCCCGGCTTCGGCTCTAATCTTTTTACATTTGACACCCCGAATTCCATCCAGAAGAAATGGAGGCCAGGTCGGCTAGCGTTCCCCAGAATCCCTGCGCCATGCTGTATTCAGACGCGTACGACCCCGCCTGGAATTGCATCCCACAGCCGCCGTACAACCAGGAGCTCATGTACACCACCCTCGTCGCCACGGTCGCCTGGTGCATCGTCGTCGCGCTCGCCGTGCTCGCCTTCCGCGGGATCGCCAACGCGAAGAAGAGCAACATGTCCTCCCCGCGAAAGCAGCGCGTGCTGCTGTGCTACATCGGAGTGATGACGCTGTTCAGCACCGGCGCGCTGGTGCAGAATGTGATCTACGCGCAGAATCTCCTGTTTTCGAACTATGATATCGACGTCAAGAGCGCGGAAATAGGCGCGCTTATCTACACCGCCGTCTCTATTACGCTCCCGTTTGCGGTCTCTGGTGCGGATGGGCTTATGGTACGCCTCATGTCTCTGGTGGTATAGAAATTCCTGCTAATTATGCGCACAGGCTTGGCGCTGTTGGGTCCTTTATCAAGGTGTCCGTCGCCCCCTCCGAGTCGCAGTCTGCTGCATTTTAATATTCCTGATGCTATGCTCCCTCTGTGCGTATCCTATCTATTCTACGCCGAAACGGCGCTCCATGCACTCACGCTCATCTGAGTTTTCAGCATCCGCTGGCGTGACACTCGGGCTCCCAAACGGCAATTTCGCGCCGGCGACGCCACTGCTGGCAATGACCACCACCGTGAACCTCGTCCTCGCCGCGCTGATCGTCGCGCGCCTCCTGCACCACGAGCGGCGCGTGAAGCGCGTCATGGGCGTGCAGGCGAGCTTGTCGTCGCCGGTCCGGCGCGTGATCGCCCTGTGCGTCGAGTCCTGCGCGCTGATTGTCGTCTTCAGCGCGAGCGCGCTGGGCATGGCGTGGGCGCGGAACGACACGGTCTATGATCTGTCGACGATACCGGTGACGCTGCTGCCCCACATCTGCGTACGCCTCCATCGATTAGAAATGGTTCTATTATACTGGGTTTCTGATTATTGCTTTGGATACAGGTGATCTCCCCGTTTTTGATTATTATACGTGTGGCGAATGGGCGAGCGCCGGCGACGACGCTCCTGCCTGCGTCGATGGAGTGGGACGACGTGGAAGTGGGCAGACGGAGACGTTGTTCCCTTCGATTCAGTCGCCAGACGTCGATTGTGGATCAAGAGATACCACCTCCGTTGCCTTCTGCAGACGACGGGAAGTTCTTGGCTCGTTAGGAGGTAAAAGGGTGGGAGGTGTGCACAATTTCTGAATTTATTTTATTCTGTGAACTGGAAATGTTGGTGGTCAGGATCCCCTCTGGATTTTCAACGTTTTACCACGGACATCCTCGTATATGTTGTATTTATCAATTAGAAAAGCCTCGTTTCGACAAAAATATCAGCAATTCAACCCCTACGTGTTATCTGTAACTAGACTAAAATTCAGAACAGCCTGTCCACATCACTGAATTGTTCGAAAGATCATTTATCAGATGAGGCATGGCTGTGGGGAACCTATTTCCCTTCTCTACCGTCAATCCCTCTGCGCTACCCAACAATCCTAATATCTCTTTGCCATGTTATCGGTATTTATTTGATCTTAGATCGCTTCGCTGACCTTGTTTTGTCACACAGAATGATTGTGACGCCAACGGCAAGAGGGCCGCGCCACCTGCTCTCAAGCTCTACGACTACCTACTGTGGCGAGTCTTCCTAACTATCGCCGACTCAGAGGAAGGGATACACAGACTCTACCCATATCACAGCAGCGCTCTTCATACGGTACGCCGAGGCTCCCAAGTTTGTCGGTATTGGCGCCATGTCATCCTGGGCTCGCCCTCACTGTGGGCTTCCGTGGTGAATCTCACGCATTTGGAGCAGAAAACGGCCCACTGGAGGGACATGGTGCTGCGGCGGGCAGGGGGGGCGCTGTTGACCGTCATAGGAGCCGTTGATGTGGCTCAGTCCCTGCTCTTCATCTTGGATACGCATTGGACGCGAATACGGAAGCTCGACGTCGTCGTCTATGACTTTCGCTCCCTTGAAGACGAGAGATGGAAGGCATTCCAGCAGCCAGCACCTAATCTCGAATCATTCCGCCTCGGATGCGCCCGCGGCACTCCTCTGTTCCTCCAGGACGCCTCGAGCAACATCCTCTTTGCGGACTATGCCCCGTTACTGCGCGAGTTCTTCGCCACCCAGATCAACTTCCTGACGCTCCCACCATGGTTTTCCCATGTCCGTGTGCTCCATATATCGTCTTGCTTCACCATGCCCCAACTCCTCGACTCCCTAGTTGATGCAGAGTTTCTTGAATGGCTCGATATCCAGAACGGTTTCACCCCCGTCACAGGACTCGATCGCTTTCGTGAATTACCGACGGTCATCCTGCCCCGATTATCTAGGATCCAAATTCGCAGCAAGGTCGCCACTTGCTCAGAGTTCCTCGAACAAATCCAGCCCGCTTATGGCTGCAGCCTCGCGTTACAGACCGACGATCCCGCGGACGCGCCTACAGTCTGGGGTCCAACGCTCTTGGACTCGCTACGTCGCGTCATGTCTCGGTACGCTAAGGCCTGTTTTGCCACACACAGTATCCGCGAGCTCTCGTTAGATGTCGAAAAAGGACGCTTTCGCTTCTCCGGCTACGCCGACAACATCCTGGTCTGCAACTCGCCCAAATGCCATTACTTCAATATCTGGATCAATAGTAAGACGGGTTTTACGCCCAGGATTATATCCGTATTCCTTGGCTGCCTTGCATCGTGTACGTTCACCATGCTCACCAGCCTCGTCTTCAAGATGGTCGATATTCTCGACTTCGAGGTATTTGATCCCGATTTTCTAGCCTTCATCTCATCCATCCCATACGTCGAGGTGTAGTCCGGCGTCAAGACCATTGCGTTGTTGAACGGCCTCGTCGATGAGGAAATACCCCACTCGTCGTCAGCCTCCATCCCAGCGTCGTCGTCCAGGATTGCCCTTCCCTGCTTGAAGTCAGTGAAAATCCAAGAGCTCGACCTGATACCCGACAACTTCGAGGGAATCGTCACAAACTTCTTTAAGTGGAGGAAGGGCACGGGCGTCTGGATCGAGTCGCTCGAGCTCATGGTTTATGGGTATGTGGCACCGCGCGCGCCGGATCTGACGTTCCTGGAGGACCTGGTTCCGGGGTTGGAGGTCGTTTGGAGGTCGTCGGGCCCTATGATGCGGTATATCTGCGGGGACGGTGAGCCACACGAGCTTGTATATTCTACTTCGAATTCGATATAGTCGATTCTGTGCTTGAGATATAGTTTGTAATGACGACAATGAGTTTTTTTATTGCAACAAATGTCGTTGTGATACCAAATTTACGTCGACTCGGAGATCGAACATATTTAAGTAGTCTGTTTAAAAGTATGATACAGTTATCCACCGGTGCGGAGATGCAGGTGGAGAAATATACAGGTCTGGCATCCGTGGGGATCCAAACATCACCACCAATCGGTCGGAAAACCGACGCTCATCGATTACCACGTACACGACTCGGAGGTAGCCGTATATATAATCAAGCTTCTTCAAGGCCGCAATCAACCCGCAACTCCAATTTCCCTGAAATTCCACGCAACGGATGACACAATAATTCGTTATCGATATCAGATAGCTGACTCGCAAATTTAATGTCGAATCCACTATTCATTCTCACTGCACTTTGCTACGCTGCACTGCAAGTTGACAGCACTATTTGCTGTCCTTAGGGGTGGACAGGAATTTATTCACAACCGTCATCAACTCTAGTATACTGCCCGACGCCAATCACCATGCCTCCACTGCCCAATCCCCGTGAGACCATCGTCAGAAACGTCTTCCTCTTCCCCGCCGACGGGACAGAGCCGCGTATCGTTCCCAAGACGTTCAGCGAAGCCGCGTCCAAAGCAAATCCCGTCGGCTTCTTCAGCACCTCCGTCGATCTGGGGAGCCACTACGGGAAGCAGATGGCCAGCACGCTGTGCAAATTCATCACGAACAACTTCCCTCTCGCGCTCGAGTGCGCGAAGGGGGACTACATCATCTATTCCAACGTCAGCCCCGAGCTCCCCCTTAACCTGTTCGCGGCACGGGCGACCGGGATCGACCCGGTGGCGTATGAGGCGAGGGTGTTCTGGCGGGGCGATATCGTGATGGTGAAGGCGGAGGTCTGGCCTGGCCCGCTCGTCGTCAGCGAAGGACTGCACAAGATTTACCACGACGTCCACCCCTCGGTGCAGGAGCTGGCTGAAGTAGCGTTGAGGGGGATGTACGAGGCGGACGAGCTGAGAGAGAATATTCGGGAGTATGTAAAGATTGACCAGAGCTCGGTGCATGAGGGTACGTACGTTGTGTTTCCTGTTGTTTTGCTGAATGGTATCTGAAGGAGGGCGGGTTTGGGCAGATCGCGTGTTTAGAGAACAGATGCAGATACATCGCCCTAATATTCCAGTATCTACGGTCGGACCCATCGATCTCAAACAACGCTGTGCGTTCCAACTGCCACGGAAGATATGTCGTGCATTAAAATTATATACTTTCTTTTTAGCGAACCTCATTCATATGTGGAGGAAGATCTCACGATATTGTAAGTATAGGTATTTCTCCGGTCCGAAATTGAATAATACATCATCTTCTTTAGATGAAGATGCAGATATAGAGATGCTGTCGAGGAAAGTGTGCGCTCTCTGCCGCACTGCAGACGCGCCGAAGTTGAAGGTCTGCTCGGGGTGTCGCCAGATAGCGTACTGCTCGAAGGAATGTCAAAAGGATGACTGGCAGTATCACAAGCGTGAGTGCAAGGTAAAGAAGGCGACCTGAGGGAGGCCGATGAAAGAATTCCGAATGATGATTGGTATTTTGCACTCTGGGCTATATACAAATGTACGAGTAGCAACGGACGATGCTCCAATGTAGTCTAACTGAAGATCGACGAGACGCGAGTGAGGCGGAGAAGCACGAGGATGAGTTCAGAGACCAAGGCAGAAATACCGCTAGAGGCGGAGCTGGTGGTCTGCCATACGACAGCGGCATGGTACCGTCGGCGGCCTGCGCGAGGACGACAGTGCGGATGACGCAGAGGTAATGAAGATCGTGCCGCATGAGCTGGAGGGAGCTAGAGCGTGTAGATGGAGAGGAGCTGGAAGAGGAGGCGCAGCGGGCACAGCGGGGCGCGCGCCTTGGACGCCGCCCATGGTTCACTGCAGACTGCCCAAAGGGGAGCACGGCTCTTCCGCGCCCAAAAGCAACACAGCGCCGACGCTGAAACTCGTACCACGCGTCCTCGACGCACAGGCGAGCGACGGCGGGCCGCCTACACCCACACGGGCGAGCGGCGCACGGCGAGGGCTGTAGGCACCCGCGGCGCCGAACGGAAAGCGCGATCCCGACGAGTGCTGGTCCGTGGCGAAGGAGAAAGATGACGTGCCAGGCGCGGGATCTCATGTTGCTGCTGTTGGCGGTTGCCTTGCGTCGTGTTCGTTCCCCGCAGTGACCAGCCTCGTCTTCAAAATGGGCGATATTCTCGACTTCGAGGTGTTTGATCCCGACTTCCTGGCATTCATCTCTTCCGTCTCACACATCGAGACGTTGCAGTCCGGAGTCAAGACCATCGCGCTATTGAACCGCCTCGTAGATGAGGAACTACCTCATTCGCCGCACCCTCCCTCCCAGAAACATCGTTGTCCAGGATCGCTCTCCCCGTCTTGAAATCAGTGAGGATCCAAGAGCTCGACCAGATACCCGACAACTTCGAGGACATCATCACGGACTTCTTCAAGTGGAGGAAGACCACGGGCGTCCGGATCGCGTCGCTCGAGCTCGTTAACTGCGGATACGTGGCGCCGCGCGCGCCGGATCTGACCTTCCTAGAGGCCCTCGTGCCCGGGATGGAAGTGGTTTGGCGGTCGTCGGGCCCTATGATGCGATACATCTGCGGGGACGGTGGGGCGCGCGCGCTTGTATGTTCGCCTTAGAATTCGTTTTAGTGGATTCTGTACTTGAGAATTTTGTTTATAACCTCAACGATGTCTGATTGCAATAAATGTCGTTTTGATTCCAAAATATATACCACCGCGGGTCGTTCGAAACCCTCAACGAGAATATGTAATATTCATACGCTACCACTCAGCTGGCAGCAGTTGACTCACACATCGCTCGCGGGTGCGACAGTGGGCGCCGGGATGTGAGGCACAGCAACATCGCTGAACTTCTCCATGCTCATTTCAGCCAAGCTTAAGGTATTATAATAATATTCTTAGCCAACGCGATCGCAATCCATATGCACGAACCCAAACGTGCTCTTCGACCTTGTGGGTCTGAATATTTGACCCCTTTTGAGTTATATCTAAATGAGACGTGGATGAAAGCGCTTAGTAGAGACTACTTAAAACAAGGCTGCCGTTAGCACACAAAAGATGAAAAGACAATCTGAGGCATGATGCAGAAATATATTGTCAGTAATGTTACGGACATACATATCGGTGCCTGCAATAGCATAGCATGCTCTGGTCGACAGGCCACGGTGTTGCACATTTCTCTTGGCCAGTTCAAAATGCGACATAGAATGTTGTCAGGTTTAGTCGACGTCGAGGTTAGTCCCGCGCACGTACCTCATTCGTGCGAGTCAGAATGAAGAGCGCTGTTGACATGAGCCTCATCCGGAAAGACCTTGTCCAAAAAGGCATGCAGCGCCTCGACATATCCTCGCTCTGCACGTGTATCGACTGTGAGGCAGATGGTCAATCTGCTGCAAGGAATATATGGAAATGGAAGGCAACGAACCATGACCGCCATACTCGAACGTAAAAAACTCATCCCTTGCCGCCTGCTCTTGGTTGTCCGCTTCAGTGTGCTTTCCGTCCCCGGCTCCGCTCGTCTTCCTCCGCGTCACCAGACGCCGAACCGCGTCCCATCGCCCTCCTCTCCCATGCCTCCTCTGCGCTGCACCCCAAAGGCGCTGCATATCCCCCGCGGGGACGACCGTATCCCTTAGTCCGCTGAGCATCAGCACGGGGAGCTCCGAGGGCAACGTCCCGATCCTCCGGCGCGAGTTCCAGCGCTGCGTGCAGAGATAGCGGATCCATTTCAGGAATCAGGGCATACGCCCGCTCAGGAGATCAGGGATAGAGGTGAACGTGTTCTCTACGACCAGGGCACGGATTTTGGGGACGTTCCGGCTGGTGAGGGCGATGGCGACGGCGCCCCCCATGGACTGTCCGAATGCTATCTGGGATCGGGATGGGGTTCAGTTGAAGTGTGTGGGATGGAGGGAGGGGGGTTACCACGGGTTTCGTTGATAAGATCGGGTCGGCAAGGATGTAGTCCAGCGCTGCTTGCGCGTCCAGTCGCAGACCTGGTAATGTAATGATTAGGCAACGAATATACAACGGTGAACCCAGAATGTTGGGTACCTTTCTCCGACGGCCGCCCCTTGTTCCCGGGGTATCTAGTACAATCTCGCATTAGCATCGGATCGGATCCCAGACGTAATAGGTATGAACTGATACTGACCCTCTATATTCAACTGCGAGTACATTGAAATGGGCCGAAAAGGCATCGTAGGCGTATGGAAGAAGGTTCGACTTGAACATCGCGTTCCCGTGGAACATGATAAATGTGCCCCGTGAGCGCTAGACATCCAGATAGATCAAGACGAATAGTGGACTTGGTTATCAGTGGGTAAGATGGAGACACGGGAATTTAGCGCGGCGCACCTTGACTTCCTCTTCCTCGTTGTTCTTGATGAGGTAGCAGTGTAGCTCGACGCTGTCCTTCGTTGTCAATATGACATTAGCCCAATGCGGGCCGAACATGTCTTCTGGTTCGTAGTAGTCTTCGTGATACCACGCGAAATCAAGATAAAATTCGGAGAATAGAAGAGAGATGATGAGGTGAAGCTCCATTCCAACACGAACAAACGGACATACCTTCGCCTATGTAGAAGTAGGCGGGCGGATAAACCAGCATACGTTGCCAATTCCATACGTACTACGTCAAAATCCAAGTTCAATCGTTTGTTGCACGTGGACAGGAGGGGAACTGTGGGTACGCACTTGGAACAATGTGTATTTCTTGGCCATGGTGGTGATCGATGGGGATGGATGCAAGAAAATCGCTGTAGCCTGACGAACCGCCAACAGCCGCCAACGTGGACGACTTCTTTTAATATACGTACAAGGCACGCGGATTGCCCGTGACCCACCCAAGTGTCCTCGATTTAAGCTTGATTCAAGCAGTCCATCTTCTGGCATCCTTCAAGCTTCAATTTCGAACAAGATTTGCTCAATCATTCGGCTAGCGGTGAGTGCGGTGACATAACTCCTGCTACCGTCACAAGGCAGACCTATACATACGCTACTAGAAGCAGCCGAGGGGTGGTCAGTGGACTGCGCCCCTCCCCAAGAAGCGAAGGCTCAGGCGCTCGAGCCTACGCTCAAGCGCCGGTGGCCGCCCACCCCCATATCCTCCGCACAGCGTCGTTCCTGCTCCCCGATCTCCTGCTGCGTCGCCCCCGCGCGCTTCGTCCTCATGCAATCCCCGAGCCACTCCCCCTCTGGGCCGCCTACACCCCTACGCGCGCGCGGCGTATGGCAAGGGCCTGTAGGCAGCCCGCCGCTGAACGGAAAGCGCGACCCGGCGCGTGCTGGCGCGCGGCGAGGGAGGAAGGTCAATGGTCATGCGCCAGGCGCTGGACCCGATATTGGTGCTGCTGTTGGCGTTGTTGTTGCTGTTGGCGTTGGGCGGCTGCTAGGTATTGCTCGGCGTGCGCGGCGACGGCGACGTGATAAGACGCGTGCCACACGATCAATTTGTTATCTTCGTCGACAATGTCGGTACCGACTTCCTATGAAGAACAAGTTAGGGAAAATAGATGTGAGGAGAGACGGAATGTGGCGTACAACGACGGCGTCGGTTTTGAATTAGAATGTATAGCGTTCGTGGCCTTCGCTGCTTCGCTGTTCGCCTTTGATAGACGTTCTGTGACTGCTTTTCACGTCCTTGACGACAATCTGGGGCAGTGCGTCAGCAATGTATTCAGCTCATAGGGCGCAAGTGACGGACCTTTTCTCCTTCTTCCTAGGGTTCTGCATGCTGCCTGCTGAAAACCTTGGAATCAAAGAGGCCGTTCCGCTTGGCCGGGGCTTTATGAGCTCGTCACTCGCCCGATCTTCGTATGTGGTAAATGACCACGTATCAGCGCGGTGGGTTATCAGATGCCTGGGAGCGAGTCCCATCGTGAGACGGTGTAAAGCCCGAGGCGACGAGAATCCAGTCTGAGCCCGAGGTAAACAGGAAGAGGAGGGCTGAGCTGAGCGCTGTTTGAGCCTTTGAGGGAGTGCAAACGAAGGTGTGGGAAAACAAATCCAATTCAAAGACCGCTCGACGGCGGCATGATTGCCAGGGTACTTAGTTGTCGTCTTCCAAGTTTCTCTCCCATGCTCGCGCTGCACAACTCACACATCCGGCAGCCTGTTCAAGTATAACGAAGGGAAATCTGGGGGAGGGGGAGATCCGCCAGGTACGTCGCAATCAAATCATCTATCCTTCGCTCCCATCTAAGTAACTCCTTCTCACTCACAACTCTCTCGCAGGATACTGCTGGCGACAGTGCTGGCATGCACTGTATTACCTGCGATTATTGACTGACCAGTGTGAATACGCACAAGCGCAGATGTGACCAGCGAGCGCCGACGAACGCGACCACGCGAAACAGGAAATGGCCACTATGGCCACGACGCACGCGACCCTGATGAACGCGAAGTGGCCAACCTTGTTGTCTGCCCGCGCTTTCTTCGTTGTTCTGTTCCACTGCACTTCGTACCAAAGATTGCTCTACCACCCCATATTATAACTCTGCTTTGCGCTAACGTTCATGGCTACAGCGCGTCCCGGTTCTCTGATTGTAGCCTCTACACCCGCCGCCCATCGTCAGTCTTATCACTACGACCATCGCTAACTCTCCACAACGTCGCGCATGCGCGCGCTCTCCCTGCATCCCAGCAACCACACGCGCAGCCATGACACGGAGGCAGACGATAATCACGCCAAATGCCTACGGTCGACGTGTAACGGCCATACAACGAAGCAAGCGGCACACTATAGCAAGAGCTAGACGCGAGAGGTTGGGGCTGGCGAAGCGCACAACGATGGAGGCTTCGGAAGCCGGGGCGGACGATCCTAAGTGCGTTACCACGTTTTGATGATGACATCCCCCACTCATCTCAATATTTAGAGCACCATACACGTCCCTGGGGTGCCCTGCCTGCCGCCAGACCGCCTCCGCGCGCAAGGCACACTACGATCTTCACAGTGGCTGCGGCGCGGAGACGCGAGGCGGCGGGTGGCACCCGTTCTGCTCCCCATGAATACCCCCCGGTAGCGCAGTCGCGTTCTGCGCAATATCGGATTGGTTTCGGTCCGTCGCATGCCCAAGGGCCGCCCCCGCGTCTCTGGCACTGCAGACAGGATCGTTGGGCCTCTGCGCCCTGCGCCGCCGCTGTACCTTGGAGCTGCGGACGTCGCTCAGCATGGCGATGGGAGGATGTGGTCAGCGGCGCGGATGGCTGCCGCAAGATATCGGTACGTGCTTTCCCGTGTTCAAGGCAGTGCTCTGACCGAGGCTGTCTGCGCCCTCGTAGCATTACACAAGCCTCACTACGAGCGCGGCTGGGCCGCCGTCGAACGGATCTGCTATCGTTATAGCACTATCGGCGCTCGCCGGCAATGCGCTTATCGCCCCATCTCACCGTCTCCTGCTTGACATTCGCATCCACCATATGCACGGCAAACGATCAGCGTCCGCGCGTAATGGCCCCCATCAAGACGATGAAGCGCGAGGACCCTGGGACATGGAACGCCACGTTGACTGTCCCGGCTGGCTAGGTGCGTTTTCTGTGGACGAGATCTGAATTCTCCGCTCATCTCGCTGCTCAGGCTCATCTCGCTGCTCAGCGCTCATGTATTCATGCCCTCAGCTTCATGATGCGCCCACCAGGGAGCCGCACAGGTCCCCGTGGTGCCTTGCCGCCAGACCGCCTGCGCGTACAAAGCAGACCGCAATTTCTGCGGGTGTCTGCGGCGCGGGGACGAGAGGCGGCGCGTCCAAGCGCGCCTCATTCTGCAGCCTGCTCATCATGAGCGACTCACGGATGAAGGCGATCGACGAGTGCCGCCCGGCGATAGCAGGAGAGCAGAATGCGGCGTGGTGGGGGAAGCGAAACTGGGAATTTTGACATACGGTAGGTGAGGGCTTTGTCCTCGTTGCACTGCGCGCTGCTCATCCTGTTTTCTGGTAGTGCGAGGCATTCAGATTTATCAAATTTGCGAGCGACGGGATTCGTCATCTTATCCTCCATATGATCAGCTATAGATTTTCATGTACGTACTTTCCCGTGTTCAAGTCGGCGCTCTGAACAAGGCTATTTGCGCCCTCGTAGCGCTGCACAAGTCTCGACAGACGGCACTACGAGCAGGGTTGGGCCGTTCGAACGGAACAGCCCATGGAGCTCGCACCGTCTTACTTATATCTTAGTGACATACTCTCGAAATACCAATAGTAACATCGTTGTTGTCGTCGTCGCTGGCGACTGGACCTGTTGATAACAAAATATAGCGCGCCAGAGGCTGGATAGTAATGATTCGATCGTGGGCGTCAGGTCCTGTGCGATTCAAGGAGCGTGGGAGATGGCAATGCCCATCTCCGGTGCCGCAGCTAACAACATTGCGCAATGTTTCCTTCACCTCTCCAGCTTCCATTCAACTCAGAATCAGATCCTTTCCACGATGATGAACGATCTCCTTTCGCTACCGCAAGAGCTCCATATTCAAATACTATCCCACCTTGATGCCACTTCTCTAACCCAGTGCGCGATGGTGGGCATCTGTTTCTTTCGCCTCAAAGGAACTGACTGAACCTCACAACATGTCAGACTTGCAAATACATGTACGAAACCCTGCAAATAACCTCCCAGCTGTTGTGTATCATCCAACTGCACTTTGAGGGTGTGAAGGATGCCGGAACGTCCACTTCCCACTCCGAACTCATCGCCCACCTTCAACGCCATCGCGAGGCCTGGTTATCTCCAAATCTGATTGGGAAGAGAGAATATGTTGCTATCGATATGAAGTATCAGTTCGAAGAATGGGAACTTGTTGGAGGTGCCTTTGCTGACATGGACAGTCAACACTTTGAAATCGTATCGCTACCTACTTCCAGCGACAAGGAGACCCGTACACCTCGAGGAGCCGAACTTGGGATGCGGATGCGGGACTTTAAAATGGACCCGACACGGGACGTAATTGCGTTCTTGGAGGATACTTCGAAGTAAGTACTAGTGCAGTGCATGAACGTGCGCGCTTGGTCTGACCACCACTGTAGCCCATCGTCACCGACGACTCCTCGCATTTTTCGCATCCACATCCGCGCTATATCCACCAATGCCATCCATCCACTTGCACGACAGAGTCCTTTACAAATTCAGATGCCTTTGAATGACAATGTTTACAATCGAACCGTTGTTTTTGACTTGGCGCGCGACATAGTTGTGCTCTATGTCTGTACTTTCGAACAAGATTCAGCGCGGCCGTACATACAGATCTGGGACTGGACGACATCTGATGTTTTAGTTGTGCGCCATATTCTTTGGTCACCTTCAAGTTCAATCTGTTGACCGATTTTGTAGGATTTCTTTCTCCCTTTCGACCGATCGATCTCTGCCAGGCCGTATGAATTTGGTCTTATCGATTCCACCTACTGCTTTATCACTGATACATTCGGCTCCGGTTCAATCCGGTTGTACAAGCTCGTGCGATCTCCTTCAGCCGCTCATGCACCGATCCATCTCGCGACGCTCTATTTCCCGCCCATAGCCGACGACTCTGTCCGAGTTCTGGCGATCTCCGCTCATACCATCCCCATCGCATCGAATCCGCTCCCGCATGTCCCATTCCTGCTGAACGACGACGACCGCTTGCACGTGTTCATGCTGCAGTATGTATACGCTGGATCCCCCGTGGTTTTGAACATGTTCGTCCACCAGCGCGTGTTGACCAGGTATTGTACACCACGAGCGGACGATGACGATATGCCTCTGGAGATCCCCTGGGAGGAATGGGGCCCCATGCACACCAGGCTTATCTACCCAGCGAAGATACCGCGGTATTTGTTGAAGTTAGTCTTTCCATCTTCTTTTAGCGATTACTAAATTTTTGCCGGTATGTGCAGGTATGTCTATGGTCAACGTGCCATTTGGACACGCCCGTTAATGGATGCCGTTGAACTCCACCCTAGGAGGCCTCCAAACACCATAGAAGTCCTTGACTTCTCCCTCACAGCGGTGTTGTCTACAAAGGACGTCTTTCCCGTGTCTTCTTTGTCGGAGAAGGGAAAGCACGGCACGCTGGTGGCCCCGAGCACAATACACGTTGGACAACTGCCGATATTCAAGCATGATGTGGAGACTCAATTACCCTACGTATCCACGGAGTGGAATTTGAAGAAGGAGTACGCACTGTATATGATTTATGCAGACGGAATCATCGGCGTTGATGTACGTTCACGATTTTTTCTTCCTCTGCTTCGCATGTTGGTATAATCGTAGCGGGCGTCAGGCCAGAATGCGTACCATCCGGCATGCATATACTCTTCCTTTGAGCGCTAATTTCGTTACCTGAATTTCAATGCCCACTACTGACGCACCTATCTTTTAGAGGCAAGACGATGACACTCGTATTTTACATGTATACCCCATCCATTTTGAAGAAGTAGTTGACTAAGAGCTTTGAAATAGAAATCATCATTCACGCTATGTAACGTCGCACATACGCGCACTCTCCCAGTATTCAGTAACCACATGCACGGCCATGACACGAGAGTAAAATGACTGAGTAGGGATTGGAAAATGACCACACAAAACAAAACAAAAATCAATCTGAGGCACGGTACAAATGTTTCGAAAATATATTGTAAGTAATGATGTGGCGAGTGACGTGCTCTGGTCGACAGAACACGGTGTTGCAGCTTGCTATGTTTCATTCGTCTTCTCCAGCCCATAACGCGACATACCATATGTTGTCAGGTTTAGTTGATGTCGAAATCAGTCCTTCGCGCGTAGCTCATTCTTCCGAGTCAGAATGAAGAGTGCTGTTGACATGAGATTCGTCTGGAAAGATATTATTTAAAAATGCATGAAGTGCATTCGAATATCCAACCGTTAAACGTGTATCGACTGTGAGGTGGATAATCAATCTTCTGGAAGGAATAGATGAAATGAAAAGCAACGAACGGTGACCGCCATGCTCGAACTTAAAGAACTCATCCCTTTCCTCCTGCCCTTGGATGTCCGTCCCAGAACGCTTTCCGTCCTCGGCATGTCGAATCTTCTTCATTAGACACTGAATTGAGTGCCATCGTCCTCCTTTCACATGCCTTGTCTTTGCTACATGCCTTGTCTGTGCTACATCCCAAAGGCGTTGCATATCACTCGCGGGGACAACTGTATCCAGTAAGCCGCTGAACATTAGGATGGGAAGCGATGATGGTAACGTTGCGATTTTTCGGCGCGAATTCCAGTGTTGCGTGCAGAAATATCGGATGAATTTCAAACCCCATGGCACATGGCCACTGATAAGATCTGGGATAGAGGTGAACGTGTTTTCAACTATAAGAGCGGAAATTTTGGAGACATTTCGGCTTGTAAGGTCAATAGCAACGGCGCCTCCCATAGACTGTCCAAATGCTATCTGGTGTCACAATGGCATTCAGTTTCAGCACATGAAAATAAATGGAGGCAGGAATTTACCACAGGTTTCGTTGACAAGATCGGGTCTGCGAGAATGTAGTCCAACGCTGCTTGCGCATCTAGTCGAAGACCTTGTAATGCAAAAATTAGGAATAAATATACAACGGTGAATTCAGAATGTTGGGTACCTTTCTCCGACGGACGCCCCTTATTTCCGGGGTATCTAACATAATCTCGCATAAGTATAAAATCCCTGACGTAGTAGTCTTGATTGATTATTACTGACCCCCTATATTCAACTGCGAGTACATTGAAACGGATCATGAAGGCATCCATGGCATATGGGAGAAGCCTAAGGTGCGACTTGAACATCGCGTTCCCATGAAACATGATAACTGTACCGCGTGAGCGCTACATATTCAGATCAAGCCGAATAGCGGATGTGGTTATCAGTGGGTAAATTGGAGGCACAAGAAATTACCGAAACACACCTTGACTTCCTCTTCTTTGGCGTTCTTGATGAGGTAGCAGTGTAGTTCAACGCTGTCCTTCGTCGTCAATGTGATATCAGCCCAATCTGGGCCGAACGTGTTGTCTGGTTCATACCAGTCTTCGTAATACAATAATACAACGCAAAACCGAAATAAAATTCAGCGACAATGTAAAGGAGGTGGTGAGTCGGGTGAAAATCACTTCAAACACGAATGAACAGACATACCTTCTCCTATGTAGAAGTAGGCGGGCAGATAAACGATCATACGTTGCCAATTGAATAAGTACTATATCAAAGTTCAATCTGTTCCTTGTTGGACAGGGAAAGAACTCTGGTTACGCACTCGGAAGAATGTGCATACTTTGTCCATGGTGGTAATCGGTCGAGGTGGTGCAAGAAAGTCGATGTAGCCCATTGTAGCTGCCATGACGAATCGCCGACGTGGTCGACTTCTTTTATACGGAAAAGCCACGCGGTAACCGCCTGCGACCCAAGTATCCTCGATTCAAGCTGTGCATCGTCTGGCTTCCTTTAATTTCAAACAATATCTGCTCAATCATTCGGGAATCGGTTGACGGTGACTGCGACGATATGACTCGCTACAATTATCCGGAAAAGGCGATATGTGCTAAATAAGGCCTACAAATAACCTACATTGTAGCGCGCATAGTGCTTCGTGTTATAGTGCCCCTCCATTTTTACTGCGGAATGACTACAGTCACTGCGCGTGGCGATGGTGAGTGGCACAAATAAGTAAAAAGTGGCCGAAATGCGACGTTCCAGAGAATGTTTCTCGCCTTGACCATGCAGAATTTTTCTGCTAGAAATTTTGAACATATACAACGAGTGGAATAGAAACGATATTGTTACATGGGATACAGGGTAGAAACTTTATCTAATCGAGCTACAATAAATAGCCTTCCCATCACTTCGAGTGCTTAAGATCCGGGAACAGGGGCGACAGTGGGCGCCGGGCCAGCCACAGTGGCGATGGTGGGGAAGCGAAGCTCAGGGCACTATAGAGTATAGACATCGTTCATACCAAATTCTAATGGTGCGAACAAGGAAGTATTACGGCTTACCGCAAGTTGGAGATCCGCGTGCGAGAAACTGGCGGGGAACTTGATGGGGCCGGCGAAGGCCTTGGGCACGGGGACGACGTCGGAGCAGTCGATGAGCTCGCGCGTGTTCTGTCCGAGGGTCTGGAGCTTGGCCATGGCGGCCTTGAACTCAGTCACCATGCGGGTCTGGTCGTCTTTTAGGAGCAACCATATTAGATCATGAAGTTACATAAACAAAATTGAAAGCTACTTACTGACCATCGCTTGCCAGAAGCAGGCGGTCCTTGCGTCTTGGGAGAGCAGGAAATCGGACTGGAGACGCATCTCACCGGCGAGAGGCGAAAGGACTTCACCGGACTGCGAGCCGTTTCCTGGGAAGGACTTTCCCTTGAGCAGGACCTCGAGGAAGACTTGGGTATCGCTGTCGAATGATCAATCAGAAAATGCTGGACGATACCATCAGGACTCTTGACTCACAAAGTGCCGACAGTAGAGTCGAAGGGAGTCCCCGGGATAGTAACGTCGACCACGTCAGCGGCGGCGATGGTGTGCGACGAGAGGAGAGCGACGGCCTCTTGGGGCGAGAAGCCGGCGTCGGCGAAGCGCTGCAAAATCTTCGTCACGCTGTCGGTGGGCTCTGGGACAGTCAGGTCGGGGGCGGGCGCTTTTGGTGGTGGGCGGCCAAACATGAACTGGAGGCGCGGAGCACCGGGACAGTTCGAAACACCGACAGCGGCTGCGAGATGGATGCTGGAATGAGTGTTAGTGATTATCGATAGACACGTTGATTTCAGAGAATTCGTACAAGTCGCCAGGAGTCAGATGCAACTGCTGGAAGATGGGGAATTGACTTGCAACAATATCATCGATTCTAAACAAAACAGAATTAGCCTTCTTATTTATCATAAACACAGTAGAAAACGTACCCTCCATTAGCATGGAATTGCAATTCAGTAGAGTTGAAAGCCAAGATCGAACCATCAGCGCCTCCTCCCTTTCCGCCGTGGAGGGAGAACCCAATGGCGTCGTGGAAGGAGATACGGAGAGCAGAGTGGGCCTCCTCGCCGCATTCGGCGCCGTCGAACAGCTGCGCTTGCAAGAAGTCGACCGCGGGGAACAGAGCTAAAGCACCAAACAAAAATTGAGAATGTGTCAGGACTTCGAGACGTTCAAAAGACTCACAGCAGCATGCGGCATTCGCGGTTACATGGCCCGATGCACAAGTGACGCGCCTAGTAATGGCGGCGTTGGCGATGGATGCTCCTAGAACAAGAGCAATGATAGCAGAAAGTCGAGCGAAAGCCATTGCTGTGACAGTGAGATTGTAGCTGAGATAGAAGAGGCTCGAAGATCCTGAAGGCTTTGACCGTGCAGCTCACAGAATTTATACAAATTTCGACTGTCTAGTACGCCTTGGACCTGAGAGGTTTGCAGATCGAATGTAGTTGCTTCATCGCAGGAGGACTAAAAATGGTATCAGAGTACCATCCAAAGGAATGGGTTAAGGCGAATGTGCGAAGAGAAATGGAATACCACAAAACCTGAACGTACAGTTTCCATGCCTATTCGACGCTGCAACAGTAAGTCATTCGAAAAATGCTGTTCTGGCTTGCGACTATTTCCACGCTATGGGTTGAAAAAGCCAAGAATAGACCACCGTATCACTGGCCTTCAATTCGACACTCACAGAGGATGAAAGAAAGACCATGGATCAATGTGAGCACTTGTCCATGTGTCTGTAGCCAGTAATTCTCTGGATGTTTTGAAGTTTGCGTTATTCTTGGATGGTCGCCGGAGTCTACGGGACTGATATCGGAACCGGCAATTCGAGAGATACACGTCTAATTCCCATGTGATGATGTCTGAACGACCATCCCGAGTCGATCCCGTGGGCCGACCCGAGGAATGTACCTCCCAATTCGAGTTACAGAAGCATAACGGTGAGATAGAAAAGATGGATCCCTTACTTTTCCCATCTTGGCAAAGCCCCTTAACATCTTACTGACTCGAACCTTGATTTTGTTGAATGTTCAAACGTTCAAATTTGACATTTAACGGTCCTGCGCACTAATGATTGGCAGGGATTAAAATCAATATACCACGCTGGAGTATTCTATGCAGCAAATAATGCGGAAGTCTGGTGGTCGGTTATACCGTCTGCTTCATAGAAATTTCGCACTGCCAAGCCAAAAGCACAGACCTGAATTCCTGAACCAATGTTACGGTATGTATGTTAACGGCACTTAGGTGAGCTTCGAGTTCTCGCTATGTACTGTCGAATTGTATCGTCTCGTGTGGTTGGCTGCCGTGGGCATTCCAAGGTCGAAGGATATACGAGATGTCAACTGATTTCAACAAAAATTTATCCTCCTGTCCATTCATTTCTTCCATGTTCATCGAGAAGAAAAACAGCTTCCAACAAGGTCACAATTCAAAACCATATGAATCATTGATTTGATTGACGTGTCCAAAGAAAATGTTTATGAAAATAATACATCGACGCCAGCAGGACTCGAACCTGCGCCCTCAAAGAGGAATAGATTTCTAATCTATCGCTGTAACCACTTAGCTATGGCGCCATATAATTTTTATTTACAAGGTGATAGCTGGACATTGGCTGGGACCTTATCCTTATTATGGCTGATAGTTGCTCAATGAATGACTCTCAGGACGTCAGTGCGATAACCCCAGCCGGTGGCTTGTCCCAAGTTTCAACAAAGTCTATGGCCGGGCCAACTGTTATACACTGATCGCCTAGTGACTTGTCTGATAGAAGCTTTATTGGCGTAGTCATCGTTCTTCGGCCTTAGTTAATCCCCCGTAGATCTTTGGGAGGGGTCGAATCATGTAGGTTCGAATACTAATAGAAACCTTCCTCTCTTCCTTTTCTTTGAGAGCAATTCGAGAGAGGATCGGACTGGTCGAAAACGTCCGCAAATCGGTGGGAATAGTTGCGTCATATCTGCGGCAACTGCCGCAGCGCACTTTTGCCATTCACCTTGCATTCGCACAACTCTCAACGTCAACATCAACGTTCACGCTCATCCATCATGCCCCAGAGCTCCAGCACCAGCTCGATCTACAGCTTCCACCGCTCCTGAGGCCGCGGCCTGACGCTGCTGGCAACACACATACGCTAATTAGACTCGGTGGCCTCATCAACAGCTCCATTGCGTATCGTTCGCTCCAACACGTAGGTATCGTCTTGTCATGACTCCAGCTACGGCGTCTGTGATGATCTCATAAGAATCTATAGGGTTCCCATTATAACGAGCACTGGAGCACCCCAACGAGCTTCGAATACCGAGACATTCCGCTCGGCGGTTCACGTTCAGCCCGTGTGTACGCCCCTTTCGCATTGCTTCGTGATACCTGTCTAGGCTTTCTCGGTCCCCCTGCACAGCGAAAGATCGTTTCTTGGCTATCATGTCTGTCATCTGGGGATTCAACCTTTCAGAGATGAGTTGGGGTGCGTTTCGTCGTAAAGTGATGTTCGATAGGAGATGGCCTCTTCGTAGAGAAAGATTCGGTGAGTAACCGACCCGACGTTTCCAACGCACAACTCTGAAACATCGATATTTAGTCGTATACCAAGTAAATCCTTGCTTATCGTTGAAACGCCGTTCCTAATCCTCGACTATTCAGCTTGCAATGCTGATAAGTTTGGCCGCGGAGGTGCATAATCTCTATCCACCAACCTTTCTCGATCTTACATGTTTCCCTCCAGTGTACAGCCACGTACTCCTTGAGCAAATACGAGAACCTTCAGTCCCACATCGAGACTATGAGTGGAGGCGCCGCGCATCTGTACAACAACAACATCATCGACGCCGCCATCGTCACCATCGTATTCTGCGTCTTGGTCGCCACCGTATTCGGCGCCGACTTCTTCTTCCTCCTCTTCTGGCCCCAGCGCAGGTACCCGAGGTGGTATGATGTGACGAAGCTACTGGTGGCAGTGGTCATCACGTTGGGGATGGCTGGGGCGGCTTTGATGAGCACCGTAAGCCTATTCAGATTTCGTGCAACCACTATACTCTCTAATCACGGTGCACTTTCAATATTCTCTCTAATCGCGGTGTATTTACAGATCATCATTGCGCGCCAATCAATCCAGATAACTGGTGTTGATTCCGCAACAGCGCAACAATACACCAACATCTATCACCGACCACCAGCCGGTACGTTTGGCTCTGTTCCTCCACGGTGTTGGTTATAATATTCACTCGGACACCAGTGTACAGACATTTTTCGACAAATATAGCCTGGGTCGTCCTCATATGGCCCGCATTCCTCTCAACAGTCGCCAGGTACCCTATCCTCCTCCCTCTCCTCCTCTTATCGCCATCCCTGAAATACATTTATTTAGCACCTATATCATGTTCATCGCCTATTCGCATTCTACCGCTACCTCTCCTCAGCCTACCATCGAGAAGGACGTGGAAGCACTCCCTATTCGCGGGCAGGAACCACAGGACGACGCTCGTATAGGGACCGCCCAATAGCGGTTCTACTACCGCACCCCCGCCGATAACCACGTATTTCTGAGAGACGACGCTTCGCCTTACTTCGAACTGCTGTTGGAGACGGAAGGCGATGATCGCTCCATACGATCTCGTATATCTACCTACATATCTTGAATTTTCATAGGGTTTTGTGATTATGCTTTCAGCACGATCGTCTTCTATAAATAACTACATGCACCTCTTCATTGGCGTATCTTTGCAGTCGAAGTATCTCGCGGACCTTGCACGGAATTCGGACATGATGCGTAAGCCATTTCGTTCTATCAGATAGGTTATCAATCACCGGATTCTCCCCGCCTGCCTCGATCTTTTAATAACGACATCAACGCATTTGCTGATCAACACTTGCAGTGCAATGGATTATGATGTTGTGGCCATCTCGGTGATGAACGTGAGTGAATCCGCACTAGTATTTCTGCAGATGGAACGTTAACGAGAAATAATTTTGACCACAACACGAAATACATCGCAAGGTTTCCACAGGTGTCAAATAGACAGCATTCACTAATCGACATACATATATCTATCAATGCTTCTTCACTCAAATTCTTGTGTCGTTCTATTTTGATGTGTCAAAAGCTGCGCTGTGTAATTATAACGGCCACAAGAGAGTTCGTCTTCGATCCGGATTGGCCATTACTGAGCAGTGGAGTCAAATAACGACGAGCAGCTGCGGTATGCAGGCAACCTGCCTCGCCTGAACCGGTATCTCTCAGGGGAGAGCTTAATTTACAAATTTCGTGTGTCTATCAACCTCGAATAGGATACATCCAGCCTACCTCGCCTCGATCTCTTGTCGATCAACGTACAAAGTCCCACATCTAAAAATAGACCGAGGATATTCGCGTGCTTTCCAAATTCCCGCCTGCAACGATATTGTTAGTCACTAGGCTTTCTTGGGAGGCTATATATATTCTGGAACGATGCTTCGATCCCGCAGTAGCAAAGACACACGCGAACAATGATAAAACTAGTCGCACCATTCGAACATTTCATTCCCTTCTGTCTTCCTGTTCTTCTTCGTCGACGTCCTTGGTGCCGCTCTGTCTGAGATCTGCATACCCTCAGCACCATGACGCAATTCAAAGGGTTCGACCTGTCTCAAATAACGTGGAAGGCGTTTACAAGGGAGGAGATGTTCAGTCGGCGGTGGTACCTCCGTCGAGAGCGATTGAGTAACAACACTCTGCATTCTATATATTCACCGTCGTCCTGACCTCAAATTTACAAGTTTTCTACACAGTAAGTGGGGACTACTTTGAACTTAACACGCCGTAATATTCAAGGCGGATTTCTACCATTTTCACTAGCTTACCATGCTAATTGGAATGGCCGCACAAGTAAGTGACACCCGCCCAAACCTCCCATCTCCCCACTCAACGCAAATCCCACGCTCACAACCCACAGGGCGCCGCGACATACTGCATGTTCAAATACCGCTTCCTGCGCACGCACATCCAGAACTCCACCCTGCACGCCGCGCACGTGCACAACAGCGACATCGAGGCCGCCGCGATCCTCAGCATGATCTTCCCCTGCATCGTGCTGCTGCTGTTCAACGCCGAATACTTCGTGCTCCTGTTCTGGCCCGCGCGCACGTACTCCGCCAGGTATCTGGCGTGGAAGAAGGCGGTGTTCGTGCTCGCGACGTTTGGGATGTTCGCGACGGTCGTTATCAGCACGGTACGTGGGTTGGGTCGGGTATGGGGGGTTGGGGCTGAATGCTTTGTAGGTCGTCGTGGCGATGCAGTCTGCGTCGATCACTGGGGTGGATGAGATGACTGTCCAGCAGCTCACGGAGCTATACTTTCGCCCACCTCTGAGTCAGTCAAATTTTTATTGCATGTCGCCCCCACTATGTTTACTGACGTACTTGTCATCCTTAGAATATCGCTCCTGGGCGCAGAATATTGTCTGGCTCGTGCTTCTCTGGATCGCTGTCGCTGTGAGTGTGGCAAGGTGCGTCTCTCAGATCTTAGTAGCTGGCCACCCGTCCTCCTCCTCATTTTTTATCCTCTCATTAGTACCACCCTCCTCCTCATGGCCATCCCACAAGAAAGAAAAAGGGGCCAGGGCGAGTCAAAGTCGAGCAACAAGAAAATCCCGCAGACCACACCCGGTGCCAGCGCTGATGCCATTATCAATCCTGAGGGCAAGGAGAAATCGATCGTCTCCGCGGGTACTGAGGAGGTCTGATTGACGATGTATGATATTGGTACTGCACACGGGGACTGGGCGTTAATGATCATGACTGCTAAGACTTGGGTTCGCGATTCTTGGTCCATATGTAGAATAGGTGTGTTGTAATTTAGTGGAACTTTTTGTCATGGAAAAATGGACACGTCGTTGATAAACGAGCTAATATTCTTAGACTCCTAATTTCCTGGAGGACTGACGTTATCTGCTGCGTCGATTTAGCGCCTTGCGCCTCGCCTCCTTTGCCCGATGAAAGCTCTTCGTCTTCCGAGCCCTACAAACATCACATATCTAATTCCCGAAGCCATTCTTGACCATCGCACCCTCAGAAACGGAACATAATCTTCTGTAAAATGGTCGAAATCATCTAAATTGAGACAATTCTTAGCAGCATGAATTTGACACCCCCCCCTAGCGCTGCCTTGAGACGGGGGCAATGTTACGATTCGATCGCCTTTCTTCCATTTACTTCCGTTTCCTTTTTCGGCCATTCTCTTACCTTTTCCGTATGGCTGACCAACGTCACTCATACCTATCCTTGCAAGTCAGCCATAGCGTATATAAACCAGTAGATCACTGTTCGCCATTCGTAGGCCGGTTTGCAACATCCACTTCCCTTCTTTACGCCTTTCTTCCCCAGTTACTTCCTTGGCGTCAGTCACAGCACCACGATGCAGATTCAAGGATTCGATATATCCCAAGTATCTTGGAAGGCGTTCAGATGGGAGGAAATGTTCAGTCGACGGTGGTACCTCCGTCGAGAACGATTGAGTAACTTCACTCTATATCCCCGTACTCTGACTGTCGTCCTGACCTCAATTTCCAAGTCGTTTACACGGTGAGCTGCGGCTTCTTTTGAGCTCAGTGAAAATATTTAAAGCGGCCTTCGCTAGCTCACTTTGATGGTTGGGACAGCCGCACAAGTAAGCATCTCAATCCTAACACTCCCTCCCTCCAATCCCAACTCACACCCACCCTCACACACCCCAGGTCGCCGCCACGTACTGCATGTACAAATACAGTGTCCTCAAAGGCGAGATCGAGGGCGCTAGCAAGTACGCCGCACACGTCCGGATCAGCGACATCCGCGCGGCGTCTATCCTCAGCGTCAGCGCCCCGATCCCGGCGCTGCTCCTGTTCAACGTCGAGTACTTCCTGCTCCAGTTCTGGCCCGCGCGCACGTATTCCGCGCGGTACCTCGCGTGGAAGAAGGCGGTGTTCGTGGCCGCGGCGTGCGGGATGGTCGCGACGGGCTTGATGTGCACGGTGCGTGGCGTTCAGCAGGGCGCTCATGAGATGGGTCGTTCTGCATCGAAGTGAACGACATTGACCGTGCGCTAGGTTATCGTGGCGATGCGCTCAGCGTCGATCACGGGGGTGAGTGATCCGACGTCCCGGCAGCTCACGGCGCTGTACGCCCATCCCCCGCTAAGTACGTCCGCCACACTCTTCTTGCGTCGTGCACGTTTACTGAAGCCCGTCCGTGCCCTCGCTCCTAGGGTATCGCTCGTGGACACACAATATCATCTGGCTCGTGCTCCTCTGGGCCGCCGCCGCTCTGAGCGTGGCAAGGTGCGTCGCTCGCATCCCATATATCGATCGCTCCTCCTCCGCACGGGCGCACCACTCACCCGCATCCTCCTCTCGTTAGCACTACCCTCCTCGTCATGGCCCTCCCGCAAGAGCGGGCCGCGGGCATGGGCGCGTCCGCGTCATCTGAAACCGACGAGAAGATCGGGGCGCCCACGCCCGACGCCAGCGCCAACTGCAACGTTCTGCCCAACGCGGATGGCAAGGCGCCATCGAGCGTGTCTAAGCGCTGAGGCTGGATTAGCGGTACATGAAACCGCACACGGGGGCTCCGGAATGGTCGTTTGGGATTGGGGTTCGTGATTTTTTGGGCTACTTATACGTAGAATAAATGTATCAGTTTCGTGGAACGTTTCGTCATGGAAAAATAGACACGGGGATTTGTGATGGTGTATCAATAGTTGAAGAAATCCTCACTCGAAAGAATGCGCATTTCAATAATCGATCCCACCGAGAAGTACACTTCAAGTGCGGGAAATCAAGCGAAACCTAAAAACGACACACGCTTCAGTTGCAGTCTGAAATAATAATGAGACCTCGTATCATTGACGCTCTCCCCACGCGGCGGGCAAGGGCGCGTCGCCAGGCAATGAGATCGGAAGCACCAGGCATGGTACTTATGTACTCGGCGTTAATGGACATGACCCGGTCGAGATTTGGGTTCATGCCTTTGGTCTGCGTAAAATAGGCGCGTCAGTAACTGTTCATGGATCCGGAATCTCTTTCGCTCAAAGCTGTCCCCTGACGTCTTTACTTTTAGCATACTGTTGCAGAGCTTACCGGAGCAGTTTATACAACTGCTGACCCACCTTGCAAGCGGGCAAGTCCGTCGCTGACCTATCAATCAGCAATGTCGGCACAGCTTTGCATCGAGGCAGTGTTATGCATATTCTGTTTACTATTCGTATGAATATAAATAGAGGACAGGCGATGCCGCTCTCACTGCCTTACTGCAACGTTGCCACAGCATTGTAGCGACGTAGTGCTATGCATACCCCTTCTATGAATACGAACATAATGTGGGCTCTGCGCAATCCGAACTTTTATTGACATGCTTTTCGTTTATCACCCGTGCTAAGTTCTTAGAACTGAGAGGCTCCGCTATGGGCACTACGCTCTACCATTGTATCGTAATGTAAATGATGTCGATGTAGTATCCTATAAATACAAACCATAGTGTCCATATAAGGTCAACTTGTCAAGCATGCCAAGGCTGTACAGGCTGTACAACACCCATTGAAATACCCACGCAGTGAGAAACGAGTCAAACGACCCCATCTCCGAGTCTGCGCTCAACCACATCTACATTCCTTACATACACGATAAGGTTTGACAATGTTGAACTACTTCCAAAGGTTACACTTGCTAATACACCTCTACCCTCGATGACACCCAGAATCACTAATCGGCCAAGCACTGATATGTTCAATCACAGTCGCAATATTGCAATAACGGGTGGAACCTTCTCTGTTGGTGGGGGGAACTCAGGTATGGCAAAAATAGTGATCTGTTTGGATGCACGGTCACTGAAGCTTGAAGCAGCGCATGGAATTACAGGCGCCTTCGAGAAACTCCAGAAGGTGTCTGCACCCAGTGCCTTCCACAACTCCAGCGCCCGCTTTGACCCACCCAAATGCCACCCCAACACTCGCGTTGCCGTCGTCGAATACTTGATGGGATGGATCTTTGGGCGAAATGACGCTGAAGCGCTCATTCTCTGGCTCTATGGCCCCGCGGGAGCAGGAAAATCAGCCATCCTCCAAACGATCGCCGAGTACTGTTTCGAGCGCAAGCTCCTCCTTGCGAGCTTCTTCTTTGGTCGATCCGATCCAACGAGGAACATGTTCAAGCCACTCGTTGCGACCATCGCCTACCAGATCGCCACGACTATCCCCGAGATCAAGCCATATCTCGAGAGCGTCATCGAACGCGATCCCCTTATTTTCGACAAATCCATCGCCACCCAGCTCCAGTCTCTCGTCGTCGACACACTCAAAGCTCTTGCCGCCTCGGGATTCTTTAACGATGCCAACCCTTGGGTCCGTCTCGTCCTCATCGATGGATTAGACGAATGCGACGATCCGCGCATGCAGAGCACGATCCTCAGAGCACTCGCAAACATGCTTCGGAACGAAAACCTCCCTCTCATCTTTCTCATTGCCAGTCGACCGGAACAACACCTCACCCTCACATTCAATTCGTCTCCGCTTTCCGGGCTATGGCGCTCACTCGTCTTGGACGATTCTTTCAAACCAGATGATGACATCCGCTTGTTCCTCGAAGAGTCCTTCCAGGAGATCCGTACCACGCATCCATACCGTAACCTCCTTCCAGCACTCTGGCCTGGACCGTCGGATTTGGACACGCTTATTCGAAAGTCATCAGGTCAGTTTATCTACGCTTCTGTGGTGGTCAAGTACGTCTCGGCCCCCATTGATCGTCCCCATCGACGCTTGGAGGTGATAATGGGCCTGCGCCCCACACGGCGTGACCTCCCGTTTTCCGAACTCGATACATTATATATGCACCTCTTGGGCTCTTGCCCTGATCCAGACACCATTCTCAGGATTCTTGGGCTTGTAATTACCGGGTTTACTTTTATGGGCCGGGCCGATTGTCTCGAATTTCTTCTGGATCTAGAACCTGGGGACGTGGAGATTGCCCTTTCACCATTGGCTTCAATCTGCCACTTCCCAGAAAACACTGATTTGGTGAATGAATATGAATATTCCCCCGAAAATCATATCTATTTATACCATGCCTCTTTCGCTGATTTTCTGGAAGATATTTCGCGCTCAGGCCCATTTTATATCGACACATTGATTGTTGAGGAACATCTTGTTTCCAAATCTCTTGAGAAACTGATGGATCCATCTTCATTCCAACTCCACTGGCATCCACCTCCTTCGCCAATGACATTATCGGTGGAATTAATACGACATGTCCTGCCTAGGATGCCGCTGACTGAGACAGTCAAAAGTGCACTGAATAAATTCTCATTGCAACAATATTGGTCATCTGCAGCATCTAGGATCCATGACAAAGGTGATTCGGTGTTGCCTGTTTCAATTTTTCTGAAAGTTTTGGTAAGTTGCAATTTTGTTCGACCTCATTTTTCTATCCAATTTAATTTTTTTCTCCATGTGATAGAAAACCAATGATTATTTGACAATCTATGCATCCCATGTCTCCTCCTTCGAATCTGTCATCAAAGCAGAACTTACCAAATACTATCGAGATGTGGGACTCACGTCACTGGCCACCATTGCAATGGTGAGACTCGGAGCAGACGAAATGGACAAAATTTGGAAAGCCGACTCAATAAATGAACCCTTACGGGCATTGGTTCCGCTAACAAAGGAGTCTGCAAACTTTGACAGCGAGAGTTTGAAGCTCCGAGACATAGTATCGGGAGATCATCTGTTGTACGAGCACTATCTTCATCTCCTTATTGGTTCCGACAAGGCAGCAGATTTGTATTTCAATGGTGATCAACACGCTCAAGCTACATTGACAATTCTGGAATTTCTCTGCGCGTTTCCTCCTCATCCCATCCGATATCAACAAAACTATAACAAACATCAGGCTCCAACATCCCATTCACATCATGGTTTTGCACGAAATCGGCGGGAGAAGAAGCATCGCTATGGGATTGTATTATCCAGTCCTCAGAAGGATACTCGAGCATCGTTTCCTCACCTTTCTCCGCATGACGACGTGGAAGCCATTTGTCTCGTGGGGCTGTTGTACCTGCCCAAGCTCCTTGAACGATCGTCGCGATCAACCGAATTGGTGGACTTCATTCTCGAACATGGGAAAGATCTGGCCTACATCCCCAAGGAGACCGGAAGGTCATACCCGCCATGCACGAGTATTTGGATCGCGCAAACGAAGGCTGGACATGTAATCGATGAGTATATACTTGTATGGACGATAGGAGCAGCGTCTGAGTGCGGCGTAATGATAATGCGGATTGGGACTGTAGCGCCGATGTAATGAAGATGTCGTTTTCATCATGGCAAAACAGACAGGGAGCCGTGATAGTGTATCGATAGTCGAAGCATGCATATCGAGATGAAGCAGGCCCAGTGGGCGGTACAGCATGGCCAGGCGGATATCCAAGGAGAGGAGCAGAGATCACGACAGGGAGGATACTGAATTAGTCAGAATACGGGTGGCGCCACCACGGCATCGGCGCCTCCGCATCGTCGTCGTCCGACGAGAAGATCGGGGCGCCACCCACGTCCGACGCGAGCGAGCACTGTGACGTGCTTACTCGTCGCGTCGTGGTCCCGTTGCATCGTCGCCTCATCGCGCCGTTGCACCGTCGTCGCCTCGTCGCGCCGCTGCGTCGGTGTTGGGTGGACGGGGCCGGTGCGCAGCGCTTCGTTCGAGCACGCCGCCTCGTCGCGGTGTCGTGACAGCGTGCACGGACCAGGTTCGCAGTGGGCAGGCCGCGGCGCTGGCCGCGGCGCCTCGTGGCGGTGCATGGAGGCTGTGGGGAGGGGTTGTGGTCAGCGGCGAGCGAGAATCGACTGCGTAGGGCGCATACCTTGTTGATGTGGGGCCAAGCCGCCGTCGAGCGTGTCTAAGCGCTGAGATGGGATCCAGCGGTGCGTGCTGCCGCCCGGGCGGGGGCTCGGGGGTTGGTGGTGGTTGGTGGGGATGCACGAGGGATTTGGGTTCGTGTTTTGCTGGCCTGCTAGAAAACTAGGGGTATCAGTGTCGTGCCACGGGTCGAAGCAGGTCCGCGTGGATGGTCTATACGTAGAATCGGTGGATCAGTGTTCGTGGAACGTTTTCATCATGGAAAAGTGAGATCAGGCGACAATGGTGGGGATTTGCGATCGTGATATGTTGGGTCTATTGAGTCCGCACGTAGGATCAAAGCAAGACCTACGATCGCCGCCTACATAACATCTGCCTGATACGATGAGAAAAGAAAAGGTCAGGCGCCGCACCAGAGCAGTTATCGCCATCTACGTCCAAGCTAAATCCAAGCGTGAAAGCAAAGGGCGATTCTGCGGAGTGGGATGGGATGGGATGAATGCTGGACGGTGAGCGATGCCCTACTTCGGTTGGATCCGACACCAGTGCAGTGTCGACTCAACATAGTGGACGCAAGCACCCGGGAAAACAGGTATACTGCGTCCAAGCCACGCACAAAAATCCAACCGAAACCTACGATCGACACATCCATCAGCCTGATACGATGATAGAAAAGGTTCTGCAACGCACCAAAGCAGCTATAGAACACTTGCAAGCTAGATCCAATACGCGCTTGAAAGCAAAGGGTTCGAATTTGCAGCGTGCTACGTGACGCTTGACGACGA
This sequence comes from Pholiota molesta, assembly GCA_014925825.1. Taxonomy (NCBI): domain Eukaryota; kingdom Fungi; phylum Basidiomycota; class Agaricomycetes; order Agaricales; family Strophariaceae; genus Pholiota; species Pholiota molesta. The sequence goes on from JACGCK010000214.1 coordinate 52,142, forward strand.
GCGCTAGCATAAGTTCAATAAGATACCAGAGCGTCAATGCATCAAACTAAGTGGGAAACATCGAAACTCGTGGGCGCAAATCCGTTGTTATAAGCAAAAATAAGAAAGACACGAGAACCCGTGGGCGAGGTCAGCCATAAGTACAGTGAAGCTAAGTATGCTTACAAGCGGCATGGGGGGAGGTAGGGTAGTACATCGAGACGAAGAAGAACGAAGCCGAAACGTCAGGAGCAGGTAAAACTGTTATCGGGTATTAAATAAATATGGTAAAAGAGGATGAGAAGACGGAAACAAAAGCAAGCAACCAAAGCACCGATTCAGCAGGGACAGAGTATAACCAACGAAGGAGCAAGCCAAAAAAGGAGATACAAACATCATAGTAGATCACAGCGCACATTAACCAGAAAAATGGAGAGGAGATGGAGAGCCGGGAGGGGAGACGGGGCGAAAGGACATGGAGCAGGCGATGAAGCGCGGGCGATGTCGATCGACAATAAAAATAAGAATAGACGTAGCATATGAGATGAAGCAGGCCCTGTGGGCAGTGTAATCACGGCCAGGCGGATATCCAAGAGAGGAGCGCAGAGATCACGACAGGGAGGATAGTTAGTCAGAATATGGGTAGCCAGGGTCGGGAAATCAAGCATGGGGTGCGTATAGGGCTCGTGGCCGTCAGCCTGTCTAGCCATCAAGACGGTGTCAGTCGCATGCGAGTAGACGCGTAATACAACGGCGTACCCTAGATCCTTCCGGTGAGAATTGAGGCAGCGTTCAGTCTTCCTCATCGCTGCCATCGTCGTCTTCACCAGCATCGCTGCTCTCTTCCTTCTTCTTCGGCGCCGCCTTCTTGCGGGGCGCCCTGGCCTTGGGCTCCTTCCCTCCTTGGGCTCCTTGGCGGCTTTGGCTCCTTGGGCTTGCGCGCTTTCGCGTCCTGGCCGCGGTTGGGGTTCTCGGGGGCGTCCTTCCACATGGCAGCGATCTACATGCAGAGCGCGGTGAGGCGCAGGCCCAGAAAGAACGCGGAGCAGCGATGGAACGTACGTGGGACATGGCCTCCTTCGCGCGGCCGGGGTTCTCCACGTTCCACTTCTTCATGTGCTCCTTGCAGAAAATCTGGTACGCGTGGGCTCGCGCTTGGGCTTATCGGCGGCATCGGCCTTGTCTGCATCGAGAGATAAGCATTTCCGTCACACGTCGGTATGCGCGCGCAGGTGGGCGCATGTATGCGCTTTCGGCGCGTGGAAGATGGGTGACTTGCCTGCCTTTTTCGCGCGCGGCCTGGCGACGGCGGCTTTGGTTGCAGCCTTGGTCTTTGTTTCTGCGAGTAGGGGTGGTGAGCTGGGATGCGCGCCACGTCAGCAGCGATGGCGGACGTACCAGTAGCGGTTTTGGCCATTGGGAGGATGGGTGGGGGACTGAGGAGGAGGGGGAGGATGGGATGGATGGTGTATGTTGAAGAGAGAGAGAGGAATGATCAACAATCGGTCGTTTACCTGCTGGATTTGAAAAAATCAAAACGCGACGCGTTTGTTGATCTCCTTGCATGTGACCTGGTCTGTGCTCGCTGAGACGCCTCCCGGGCCGCCCAGATCAAAAGAGTTGAACACAGCGTTCTCTTTTCGTTTTCGTTATTGAGGACCTTTACCTATCTTGACGTTCTTCTACGGTTGTCCAGTCGGCCTTGAAAATGTTTACAATGTTACCATTAGAACGTTAGGACATCATATTTTTACTACGTTGGCGCTACAGTCCCAATCCAACCCAATCCGCATTATCTTTGTGCATATATTCAGTTATGGTGCGTCGCAGACCCTTTCTATCATCGTATCAGGCTGATGTATGTGTCGATTGTAGGTTTTGCTTTCTCCTGTGCTTGGCTTCGATGCAGTATACTTGTACAGGCTTCCTGGGCTCGCGTGTCGAGATTCGAACTGTCGTCGAGGAGTGCTCTGAACGCTGACACACATTCTACACAGACCGAAAAGCATGTTCCCAAATCCCAACTGGGTCATGGACATCAACTACCCCTTTTCCATGATGACACGTTGAATGAAACTGATACACCGATTCTACATATAGCCCCAGATTACGAACCCAATTATCCACCCAAATTACCTCAACTCTTTCTGCCCTCGTGCCACGAAACGAAACGGATACTCCTACTTCTCTAGCACGCCAAGAAAGCATGAACCCAAGTCCCCACCGCGCATGCATCCCCCACCGTCACCACCAACCGTGCGGCAGCACGCACCGCTGGATCCCATCTCAGCGCTGAGACACGCTCGACGGCGGCGGCCTGCCCCCCGCATCAGCAAGCACGTCGCAGTGCTCGCTCGCGTCGGGCGTGGTGGGCGCCCTGATCTCCTCGTCAGACGACGACGACGACGACGCGGAGGCGCCGGGTCGCGTGGTGGCGCGCACCCGTATTCTGACTAAGTAAGTATCCTCCCTGTCATGATCTCTGCTCCTCTCCTTGGATATCCGCCTGGCCATGCTTACACAGCCCCCTGGGCCTGCTTCATCTCGATATGCATGCTTCAACTATCGATACACTATCACGGCTCCCGTGTCTGTTTTGCCATGATGAAAACAACATCTTTATTACATCGGCGCTACAGTCCCAATCCGCATTATCATTACGCCGCACTTCAGACTCTGCTCCTATCATCCACACAATGTATCTACTCAATCGATTACCATGTCCATGTCTTCGTTTGCGCGATCCAAATACTCATGCATGGCGGGTATGACCTTCCGTGTCTCCTTGGGGATGTAGGCCAGATCTTTCCCATGTCCGAGAATGAAATCCACCAATTCGGCTGATCGCGACGATCGTTCAAGGAGCTTGGGCAGGTACAACAGCCCCACGAGACAAATGGCTTCCACGTCGTCATGCGTAGAAAGGTGAGGAAACGATGCTCGAGCATCCTTCTGAGGACTGGATAATACAATCCCATAGCGATGCTTCTTCTCCCGACGATTTCGTGAAAAACCATGATGTGAATGGGATGTTGGAGCCTGATGTTTGTTATAGTTTTGTTGATATCGGATGGGATGAGGAGGAAACGCGCAGAGAAATTCCAGAATTGTCAATGCAGCTTGAGCGTAGTGTTGTCCGGGCTCGGGCTTGGCTCAAAAGCCTGGGCTTGGGCCTGGCTTTTGTTGGCTCAGGCCTCGAGATATCATAGGCCAGGCCCAAAGCCACAGATAGGGCTTGGCCTGGCCTGGCTTGGGCTTAAGCCCGGGCTTTAGAGATATTTTTAGAACTACCTTGTTGCGCGCAAATCCAGCCACCAAAGACAGTATATTTCTAATAGGAACGAAAAATTACACTATTCCACATCAGAATCAGAATCAGAATCTACATTAATAACTAAAGTTGAAGCCTCTTTAACATCAACCCAATCAGCATCACCGTCATCATCATGAACTTCAAGCTCAAGCTCTAATATCGAAGTAGGCTGACGCTCGTACATAAGTTGATCTTTAGATATCATAAACTTTACAAATTGTAAAGCCTCAACAATATCACCTTTCAGCCGATTTCGGCGCTTACTGATGGTAATGCCTGCTGCCGAGAATGCGCGCTCACTTGAGACAGATGAGGCCATAATCGAGAGATAATCCCGTGCAAGAGACGCCCATACAGGATACCGTGATCTGTTCATCTACAAAGATTGATATTAGATTGAATATATAATGAGAAAGAATAAAATGTAACATACACCCCACCACTGAGCAAGAGACACGCCTCCGGGAACGTCGTCAGCACCATCAAGATACTGGTTGAACTCGCAAAGCCAAGGCTTGGATGTGCTTGGAGCCGGAGAAAAGGTCGAAGGGAGATCGAAGGCGTCATCATCTTCACCACTAGTGTATTCTTCCATTAGCTGGGCGAGTTGTTTATTTCGCTTCTTTGATGTTTCAGCAGGGGGACCATTTGCTCCATAAAGCTGCAAATAGCGTTCTTTGAACTAAATTATACATTGAGCGAACGCACACGATAATAATATATTATTAAGCTTACGATTTCTTCGGCTGACACCCGAATCTCTTCCTGAAGCTCTGGCGTCCAGTAGCGCTTGAAATGCGCCATCTTCATCTCGGGATCAAGTACTAGAGTAGATGAAACATTAGTAGACATATTATAAATAAATTGGGGTAACGAACACATTGAAAAGGTATAGGCGTGCGAGGTGGACGTCTTGTTGTAATACTCCTCCACCTTATCAATAGCCGGCTCGAGGCCGTTCAGGAATGGCTCGAATTTCGAATGTGTCGCACGTGAACTCCATGCTTTGTGTAGTGCTTCGAGGGCAGGTAGCGCGTTCTGGAGAGTCGGCGTGTTCTCATACGAAAATGACTGCTGGCAAAAATCGGCCTTCTATAAATCATGTTAGCGCGGACAGCGAATCACGAAGAATATATTAACTTACTTCTAATAACTCACTAAAGAGCTTAAGTCTGGCCCACTCTGTATCCGTCATTTTGAGTGCCTCAATACGCGCGCGTTTCTCCCAATCAGGCTCTTCGAGCATCATTGAATAAATAAATTCATTGAGAAACTAGAATAGCATCAGTGTCGTCGAGCGAAGATCATATAATCATTATAAATATTCTCACCGGTTTTAAGAGTAATGCGCGAAGGATCGTTACATGTGTAGACGACCACCGAACCTTCATGTCGAGTAAAAGATTCAAAGTCTCCTTCGTCACCTTCAATTGAAGCTGCCGAAGATTCTCCTTGCGCTTGGCCGACGAACGAGCCTAGAGTTATAAATATATATTAGCGAGACAATTAGAACAAATAGAGAATATAACATACTTTGACGGCGATAGTGCGTACGATGCCAACCTCATCTCGTTGACCAATCGGAAGGTCATGCGTAGACACTCGTGTGGGTTGAAGTGTTTCGCCTTGCTATAACCCGAAATCAGGGCCTGCGTGGCAAGGTTAATGACATGCACAAGACAACTAGGATATTTGTTTAGTGATAGTCTAGGTAACAATCAAATAGCATACATACCGAATATGAAACGTCTTCCAAGACCACTTTGTGGGACGGGCTTGGCCAGCTTTTGATGCGTTAAGGAGCTTTTCGAAATGCCGGAGCATCGTTAAATTATTTGCTGCGTTATCGCACGTTACACAGGTGATCTAGAGATTAAGATTAGCAATATTCATAAATAAGATCAGGTTTACATACCTTTGCTCCGATATTCAAACGCCGGACAACCTTAAAAAGCGCACGCCCCAAGCGCTCTCCGTCATGCGAGCTATTGAGCTGGGTAAACCCCAATAGAGCAGAATGCTCTACCCATGTGCCATCGGGCATTTCCTCTATCCAATGTCCAGTGACGGCGAAGTAGGCGTCGGTATTACTGGCCTGCCATGCATCGCAAGTCAGATTAATCGCACCGACTTTGTCTGACTATAATATTATAAATTAGCATACGTTGAATAGTCAGATAGAGTAGTTGACGTTACCGCGAGCCTGTTTCGAAGCCCTTCGATATTCTTCATGAATAAGTCAATAATATACTTGCGATTTGATTGGCGCTGGGGGATGATAACGCCGTTGGGCGCGCGTGCTGCCAGCTGGATCATCTCTTTGAATTTTTCATCATCCATGGCGGAGAGAGGCTATTATATTTGACATTAGTATATGAAAACATCATAGAATTATTAGCTGATTATACGCACTTGGTTTGTGGACACTAGCCATTCCACGGCTACTCGTTGGAATAGCTCATGCGAATACGGAGCGACAGGCGTGGTTGGGACACGTTCGCGGAGATGGGGATCGAGCGATGCCTGTTGCTTGCGATCGCGAGCCTTTTCTTCGTCCTTGCGTGCTTTGATGGCACCTGGAAGCTTCGACTGAAACGCATTCTTTTCGCACCATTTATTGTAAACACTCTAAAAAGCCAGTTAGTTATTTAAAAACACTGCGCAGAATTAATACACGGACCATATGAAATGCTTCAAGATGACGGCGAAGGGTGCTGGGATCAGCAACAATTGGCTTGAGGGTGCCGCCACCTTTCTTCCTATTGGTAGGACATGTATCATTAGATTATGAGTAAAGGGAGACAACAAAGACACGTACTTGCAAATAATGCATTGCCTCCTCGATTTGCCTTCGATCTTGACTGTCGCCTCGAAGAAAGTGTCGATATCTTGACTCCTGTCCTTGAGCGACGTTTTGGGCGTTTCGGGTTCGGAAACATCGAGTTCTAATATCTCTGGTGGGGTAGGACTCGCTATAACGCGAGCGCGCGGTCGTTTGGATGGGGGGTCTACGCCGTACGGGGTAAGTTAATTAAATAAGCGAAGATCTGAAATGACTTACTATCGCCGTCGTCGTCATCGTCGACATCAATCGATATAGACGCCGTACGTTTGTTGGCTGCGCTCGCTGTTTGGGAGACGGATTCCTGGTCTGATGTGGACGAGGGCGGAGCAGCAGAGGTGGTGGGAACAGGTAGAGCCTGAGGGGCAGGAATGGCCATGGACGTAGCTGCTGTCAAAGGGCAAGACCCTTTTTTTGTGTGACCGTGGAAGTAGGCCCAGGCTGCGCTTTGGCAGCGGTGATAGCGGCGTTACGCCGGGCTTCTTGATGCAACCTCAGCTCGATTTCCCCGCTGTTGTCGGTGTCTCGAAGGCGTTCGGAGGGCTTGCTCTGGCGTTTATGGCTGCCAGCGTGATGACCCGAAGAGTCCATTGGGTGTTGCACAGCTAAAAGTTGCTGGGCTTTGAATTTGCTTGAGGTTGACCTTTTTTTTTGGTTGGAATATAAAGTTTAAGCTCCGATACCTTCCCCTATTTTTAGAATCCTGTAGCTGAAGCATCTGCATGCCGCAGATACTGCAATATGTAGTGATCTTTGAACACACAGACGGTAGTGCAAGCAGGAAATAGGAAGGGGTAGAGAGAGTAGCGGGGAGACGAACGAGTTCAACTCATTCGTCAAAATCCTGTAGCTGAAGCGTCTGCATGCCGTAGATACTGCAATACGTAGTGATCTTTGAACACACAGACGGTAGCACACGCAGGAAATAGGAAGGGGGTAGAGAGAGTAGCGGGATTCGTCGTTGTTGGTTTGTCGGCGGCGGCGGCGTCGATGGTGGCCGCTGACACCTATGCTCGCGGCGAGCATCGTCGTCCGTCGTTGTACAGTGGTAGGGGGGTAGAGAGAGAAGCGGAGAGACGAACGAGTTGAACTCGTTCGTCGTTGTTGGTTTGTTGTCGGCGGCGGCGTCAATGGTGGCCGCTGACTCCTATGCTCGCGAGTCGCGGCGAGCATCGTGGCTCGCAGACGGGGTACTGCGGCGACGGCAGTGACCACTGACTAGCAGTGGCGTTGTCCGGGCTCGGCAGTGGGGACGGACGGACACGGAGCCCTGTATACATGAGACGAACAAGCGCTGGGCTCGTCGTGGTAGGGGGAGAAAGTAGCGGGGACTCGGGAGACGAACGAGTTGAACTCGTTCGTCGTTGTTTTGGTTGTGGTTGTCGACGTCTGCGGCTGCGGCGTCGATGCTATCGTGCGCTGTTGCGTTGAAATCCTGCACTGCCGTGTTCACATCAGATAAAGGTATAAGAATTAAGAATGAAAACATACCTTGTAGGGGACGACGACGACACGTCATCCCCTTGTCCCTCAACCCACTGCTACCCAGTGCCGGCGTCGTCATCGCAGTCGATTATCGTCGTCATGCTTCGCGCATGGTTGGCGGTCGGGTCGCGGTGTGTTCGAGGGTGGATGCGGAGATACTTGTAAGTAGAGTTGGACGCAAGCGCTACTCGCAGATGGTATTCAAACTCCGACTGAACACGTGAAAGCCCGGGCCTGGGCCGGCGGCCTCGGGCTTTGAAAAACCTCAGGCCAGGCCCTAGGCCCTCTCAAGCCCACAGCATGGGCCCGGCTTGGCCCGGCCTAAGTAGGCTCGGCTTGGCCCGGCTTTGGGCTTGAGGCCCGAGCCCGGACAACACTACTTGAGCGTGTTGATCACCATTGAAATACAAATCTGCTGCCTTGTTGGAACCAATAAGGAGATGAAGATAGTGCTCGTACAACAGATGATCTCCCGATACTATGTCTCGGAGCTTCAAACTCTCGCTGTCAAACCTTGCAGACTCCTTTGTCAGCGGAACCAATGCCCGTAACGGTTCATTTATTGAGTCAGCTTTCCTAATTTTGTCCATTTCGTCTGCTCCGAGTCTCACCATTGCAATGGTGGCCAGTGACGTGAGGCCCACATCTTGGTAGTATTTGGGAAGTTCTGCTTTGATCACAGATTCGAAGGAGGAGACGTGGGATGCATAGATTGTCAAATAATCATTGGTTTTCTATCACATGGAGAAAAAAATTGAATTGGATAGAAAAATGAGGTCCAACAAAATCCCAACTTACCAAAGCTTCCAGAAAAATTGAAACCAGGTATCTGTAATCACCTTGGGGTGGATCGTAGATTCCGCAAATGACCAATATTGTTGCAATGAGAATTTATTCAGCGCACTTTCGACTGTCTTGGTCAGCGGTATCCTAGGCAAGACTCTCGTATTAATTCCACCAATAATTTTACTAGCCAAGCAGATGGATGGATGTAGAATGAAGATGGATCCATCAGTTTCGCGAGAGATTTAGAAACAAGATTTTCTTGAACAATCAATGTGTCGATATAAATGGCGCCGAGCGTGAACATCTCCGAGAAAATCACCGAAAGAAGCATGGTATAAATAGATACGATTTTCGAGGGAATATTCATATTCATTCACCAAATCAATGTTTTCTGGGAGGTGGCAGATTGAAGCCAACGGTGAAAGGGCAATCTCCACGTCCCCAGGTTCTAGATCCAGAAGAAATTCGATACAATCTGCCCGGTCCATGGAAACAAACCCGGTGATTACAAGCCCAAGAATGCTGAGAACGATGTCTGGATCAGGGCAAGAGCCCAAGATGTGCATATATAATGTATTGAGTTCAGAAAAGGGAGGTCACGCCGTGTGGGGCGCAGGCCCATTATCACTTCCAACCGACGATGTGGACAATCAATGGGGGCCGAGACGTACTTGACCACCACAGAAGCGTAGATAAACTGCCCTGATGACTTTTGAATAAGCTTGTCCATGTCCGATGGTTCAGGCCAGACCGCCGGAACGAGGTTACGGTGGGATGCGTGGCCTGGATCTCCTGGAATGAGTCCTTGAGGAACAAGCGGATGTCATCATCTGGTTTGAACGAATCATCCAAGACGAGTGAGCGCCATAGTCCGGCGAGCGGAGATGAATTGAAAGTGAGGGTGAGGTGCTGTTCCAGTCGACTGGCGATTAGAAAAATGAGGGCAGTTTTTCGTGCCGAAGCATATTCGCGAGTGCTCTGAGGATCATGCTCTGCATGCGAGGATCGTCGCATTCGTCTAATCCATCGATGAGGACGAGGCGAATTCAAGGGTTGAGATCGTTAAAGAATCCTGCGGCGTCAAGAGCTTTGAGTGGTTCGACGACGAGAGACTGCAGCTGGGTGGCGATGGATTTGTCGAAAATAAGGGGATCGCGTTCAATGACACTCTCAAGATATGGCTTGATTTCGGGATAGTCATGGCAATCTGGTAGGCGATGGTCGCAACTAGTGCCTTGAACGTGTTCCTCATTGGATCGGATCGACCAAAAAAGAAACTCGCAAGGAGGAGCTTGTGCTCAAAACATTGCTCCGCGATCGTTTGGAGGATGGCCGATTTTCCTGCTCCCGCGGGGCCATAGAGCCAGAGAATGAGCGCTTCGCGATCATTGTGACCAAAAATCCATCCCATCAAGTATTCCAGGACGGCAACGCGAGTGTTCGGGTGGCATTTGGGTGGGTCAAAGTGGGCGCTGGAGTTGTGGAAGGCACTGGGGGCACATGCCTTCTGTAGTTCTTTGAATGCTGTTAATGTATAGGTAATATATCATTATGTTAATGTGTATCCGAGGGACAAGGCGTTGCCGATGCATCATACCTGAGCTCCCGACGCTGGCAGCAAAATTTCCCCCCGTTATTGCAATGTTTTGACTATGAGCGAACATATTGTGGTTCTATCGCGCAGTGAATCACTGAATGTAGACGTGGTTGAGTGCAGACACGGCGGACATTCAACTGTCAGGTCGTGCCGATACTTGCGCTGTTAGGTTTGTGTTAGGTTATTGTGAGGTTGCTTTTAGGTTATTGTTAGGGTGCTTGTTGGGTGCTTGTTAGGTTAATATTCTGGTCACGGTATCTGCTGTCACTCTGTGCCGCGTTAGATTTGTCAAGACCCTGCCTATACAATAGTCTACATGAGCATTACATTTGTTGCTACACGAGAGCGTGACAACCGAGCTTGTGACCACTAGTATTACCTCGCTAAATACCTAACAGCCACCTAACAGCCACCTAACAATAGCCTAACAGCGCAAGCGCCGGCACAACCTGACAGTTGAATGTCCGCCGTGAGAGAATCGAGTTGCGTTCATTTCTAGGTTCGTGGGTATTTCAATATTCTTGATGCTGTGCATCGTTGTATAGCCTTCACAAGTTAATCCTAGGAGGTTACAGTCGATTGGTCTTTTGAGATCCAGGCACATTTTCTAATTTTGGAATGCCACCCTAGATCGCATCACACGCAGCCCGAAACCGGCTCTGCCGTTACGTGCCGCGCCGTGCCGCATCTTTTCTTAATCCGTCACCTGTAATTAAAATCAAAATACCCCCGCTCCCCCAAAAAAACAAAATATACTTGATTAGTTACCATGCCGCTTACATATGAGCCGTGATGCACAGAAATATATCTCGTGTATAAGTATGTACAGGTGGGAAGATTAACAACCATGCTATAGTGTAGTGGGCTATGATCCAAAGGCTGTGTTCAATGCTGGTCGATTACGTCGTGCTGCCGAGTGGCTGGTTCTAATCCCGATGCGAGCAGGCTTTATCCACTCGTCCCATTATATTGGCTCTCCGTGCAGTGCCTTTTACTACATTGCATTTCACCGGACTCTTATTTTTTATGTATGCATGAAAATAAATCTATAGTGGCCCATTTCTCTGCGAACTCAATGTTACCTGTCCCATACAAGTTGTAAATAATTTTAATTCTTATGGATGTAAGTGAATAAAACAAATAATATTAGGGTAGCAAATCTATGAGGTAGCAACTAAAGGTATATGTCGTCGTAAAGACGAAGGCAAGATCAATGGGAAAAAACTATGTGCATCACAAAATATAGAGAAGTTTAGTAAAATGAATGTAGTGAATCAAGGTTTATATATGGTCCGAGTAATGACAGTGGAGGTTAAGAAGTAGGTAGAAAACTAGGTTACTATTACTGGGCGAAACAATTCGAAAGGGAAATGGTACAGATCCGAGTCATTAATCATCGGAATTGCCAGTAAGGTCGATGACCTGGACTGAACAGATGTGGCCCCGCATTCCAGTCGCTGTCGCAATCATACGGCAACGGGAACACCTGACAAATAGCGAACGGAACTGTGCATCGCTGAGGCCACCTCCATGGACACTGTCGAGCTGCATCAGAAGGTTGAATGTGGAGGGCGGCCTCGTTGGTGGGGCATTTGGTATGGCAGTAAAGGGGTCAACATTTTCATTGATGCCTATAATCAAAGCCTTAGTATCGTAAAATATATTATTTCTAAGCAATACACTCACTGACTCTTGTCCTAGGCCGTTTCGCAGGTCGCTGAGGAATGGCTCGCATTCGGTTGCCAATGGGAGTATGTGTAGAGACACCTATTGGAGAATGGGTTATTCAAATTCAATGCTCAACAACCACTAATATAAACACATACTGCTGGACGATGATGAAGATTCCTGAGATAAGGTGGGTACATCGAGTTCTGGGGTCACAATGTATTCCACTGCAGCAGGAATAGAGCTTCCTGGCACTAAAAAAGATTTCCATCAGTGAAAATGTACAATGAAACAAGTTCAGCGAACATACATCTTTCAGTACATGCACGGATTGGAAGGCCGAGGCGAGGGTATAGTCGTTCAAGGAAAACTAGCATATGTTAGAAAATGTGTTGATCAAGTAAGTAAATGACTCGGACGTACTCCAGAATTTACATTTGCTCTGCGCGCAGGCAGCTGCATATTCTCCGGCGAGGCGCCCAGTAGTGATGAGAAATATAGCCGCCTCTGTCACACAATTTGGGTCAGATGTCTGCATCGAGCAGAGGCAGCTAGGGCCGCGAAAAACGTGTGTAAGGCGCAAGCCATTCAGATCCGAAGGCGGAACACGTTGCCCATTTACAACTGGCCTGTATCAGCAATTCTTGATGAGCATAGGTTGATAAGATAAGAGAAAAAAATACAGACCAGTACCAGATTTGAAGCCGATTCATAGCATTATTCCACTCCAAAATTAAGTGCTTTTCGCGGCGAATACGCCTGACCCAAGGCAGAAAGCCATTAGGTTCGGGTGTCCGAGTCACGGCAATGTTGCTGAAGATTGGTGGAAACTCGCAAGGAGGAGAAGAGCGAGCAACTAAATTACTCGAAGGTGCAGGAGGCATTTTACCAAAAGGAATAAAGAAAGCAAAAGAGTGTGGTGAGGAAATGAGTGTAAGTAATAGGGGAGTGCGATGATAAGAGGTTGTCTGGCTTTTGGCCAACTTATATTCTCAGTAAATTTCACTGGAATCATTATGACTCAAAAATCCAGCTTCAAGTCCGAATGCACTGTGTAAGCGTTGCTATGATTATTGAATACTATCGATCCTGCAAGTCCTTCAACTTGCAAAATGCGGAAAATTGAAACATATACTATAAACTATTGGGGATCGATGGCGAAGTCGGGTGAACAACCATAGACCTGAATTTTATCACCTTAGCAGCAAGGGGTATAAGACGACGAAGCCATAGCAGCATTGATATGCCGTTTATCTTCGGTGCTAAATTTTCCAGCCAGATAGTGATGTCATTTTGAATTGAAACACGCATCGCAGGTTGCTTCGCATTCTCGGAGAAAGATAGCATGCAGGCGGCGGTACGGAACTCGTGTTCAGCAAATTTCGATTACCAAGTCAACTATCATAGAAACTAATCTAAGTTACATTGAAGCATGTCCATGAGGAGGGAAATGAGAGGTGTGGAGATCTTGGGGTAGCAAAATCCCCACTTTGCCTGAACCAGAACCGATGGAGGCTAAGCTCTCAGTAAGAGCCTTGTCGTACACTTGACTCGCATGTTCAAACACATCCAAATCGCTGTTTCGCCCAAATGAGCGCCTCGCAGATGATGGTCCAGGGATAGACTCTTGCAGGAGTAGCCGGCGTTCCGCAGCTGTCTTCTTAGCATGTGCAGTCTTGAGGCGCTTGTTATGTCGTTCAATCAATTTATCTTGCGAAACTAGCGCCTTATGCTGAGAATGACCTACAGAGGTGGAAGTAGAGACATTAGTGATCCATATTGTAAACAATCAGAGCAAAAGAACGTATACCTTTGCATTTGAGGCTTCTGGATGTGCTGACAGATAAATAACGGCTATCTCGATACAATGGCTTGATGCCAGTCGTGCGCAAATTCTAGTAATAATGACATTAGCCTGAAGACTGACACTGGGTGAATTCCTGCTGAAGTCACTCACTGAAAGAGTCTTAAGCTTGAGGCTGTCGAATATGCGTCCCTTTTCCACTCTGCCACACAAGGTGCACGAAACACCTTCACGATTTATATCTGCATGAACAGATTCAATAATATTTGTCGTCGAATCTGCGGCCTTCCATATATGCAATGGGATAAAGCTTTTTTCCCAGCAAACAGCTGGAAATGCAAATTTCGATCGTATCTTGTCAGCCAGCCAATCTAATGTTAGAGTTGTATGTTCAGCTCATAATCAGTTAATGGAACGATAAAGCGATAAGGCTCGTACCTCGACCAGCCTTTCCACCTTCAGTTTCAATTCGCACCAAAGCTTGATCCCAGTTGCTATGCTCAACACATACGAGGCTTCGCATTTGGGTAGGAACAGAATCAGAGACCTGGGTTTTCTGGATATTCCGGTAGAAATGTGTAACACAGAGTCTTACGATGCGACGAAGATGGTCATAGACACCAAGATCTTTGATAAGACGCTGATTTTCATGGAGATCGTACTGTAGTGGATTCTCCTGTGCATGCCAAACGAGATGCATCCCTAAACCTTGAGTGAAAATTAAGCAAAGTTAGTGATAAAATCGGACTTGATTAAATGGTAGCGAAGACGCGGACCTTTGGCCTGTCCTCCATGCTGATCTACGGCAAATTGGAGGATTCCAACATGGTTGTTCAAGTCAGGCGAATGCAAATGGCGCCAGTTAAGATGCCTGTGGGTGTCTTGGAACACAATATCGTCGATAGTATCAAATATTAAGCTGTGGGCATGGGCCATCTCTCGATTGACGAAGACTCGACAGTACGTCATACCTAAATGATCGACAGTGATAGATCAGTTGGCCTGATAGCTTTGAACGAACACTTGAAGCTCGCAACTCACTAGTTCGCAACTCGGAATCCAATCCTCCCAATTCGAACTCTTTGAAACCGATAACTCATTTGAAGCCGATATCAGATTGAAGATATTGAGCTGAGTGAAGCCGATAGCTCGCATCTTTGAACATGCAGACAACCATTCGAAATGGAGTGCCAGAATCGTTCTCCGAATCCAGTTCCTCGGTATCCTCATGATCATCGACACCTAAAGCAAGATGATTAGTACTGTCAAAGTTTGGAATTTCGATCGCACGACGAATGTATATTGAATCAGGTGGAAGTGAATTCTCCTGAAGAGCCTTCATGTAGAGCATGCCTAAAAAAATATATATTTAACATTTTGTGTCCGTTGAGTCGAGGGTAGACTCACTTACCTTCCCATCCGGTCCCTTCAGGGAAATGAATTATCTGCGATTTTGAAATAAAGACTCCAAGATGATCCTTATTCGCAAGGGAAGGATGCAGGTCGATAAGAGTCGGAGATGGTAGATCGGGAAACCTGCTCCTCAAAAATGATTGAGTCGAGGCATGTCGGAGAAAGCGCCGAGGAGTCAAATCAGGGAGATCACTGGAGAGAGATTCCAGAAGCTTCGCAAGCAACTTCTGGATATGCAAAGGTGTACGAGTTGGAAGGGGAATTGGATGTGGGTGATCTCCATGACAGACAACAAGAATACGAGGACAGCGAACTCGGTATTCTTCAATAGGCTCAAAAACACGAAACTTTGATTTGCAAGGCATATGAACCATTTCAGCAATGGTTAGCTCGCCAGCTGAGTTGCGATGCTCAGAAGCTAGTGTATATATTGATAAGTACGTATCGTTAACCAATGATAAGTGGACTTGAACCTACAGCAATTGACCTTGATCGTCGAAAAGTTAGATACCGAGGAACAGAATGCAAGCGGACCCAAATTATACTGAAGTGCGGCATCTTCTTCGTACTCAGATATTACCTCAGTATCTCCAGCGAAGAGGGCCTCCAAATATCGTGTCTCATAGAGACCTTTCTCAATATTGTAGGTAAGATGATCGGCATCAAAGCGTCGATTGTAGTGCTCGCATCTAGGAAAGACGATCAAATATGAAATTGCCAGTGTTCATCGTGAATACTGGCAGACTTACCGTAAATATGGCGTCCCACTTGACGAATAGCCAAAGAGTACATTTCCTTCGCATTTTGCCTCTGGAAGACGTCCATGTCTCGCTTTATGCAATCGGCCCTCCCAAGTGATGTCTTTCAGTCGATCGACATGTGTAGACTCACAATTTGAAGGCGGGCCAGTGCAGCCTTGCGTTTTTTCTGGAACACCTGTCGTTGGGGAGTATTGGTCGCCGAGTGATTAATGTGTTGCTTCTGCAGGTATAGTGCGATATCCTCAGGTGTTGCCTGCATATGAGCTTTTGCTAACGATACTCAATCAGCAAAATAACAGGCTTTGGAGCCTTGGCCTGTAGTACATTAGGAGTTATTCACATAAAACCAAAGTCCTGTCGTAACTTACAGGTAGAATGCGACTCCTTACAAGGGACTTCTTGGCCATCTTCATCAGTGAGGAGTGCACACATAACGATCTTTGAACCGCTTGATCCCTTCGGCTCTCCTTGAGAGTATGCGAAGTTGCGTGCTGGATTAAACCAATCACCAACACTATCCAAAGACTTAACATCCACAGAGAAGATATGGCCAATGCGCCCAGATGAGCAGGTTTCGGGGTACTCGATTACGAGTCTTTACGCAGTAAAGTGAGTTCTTTTCACCGAGCAAAAAAAACGTACACGCTGTTGACCCCCATCACTGATGCCATCAATCACGCCATTTGTCACGTGTCGGTCCTTCTATTTTTAAATAGTGTGTTTGTTCCCATCAGTTATGTTGTGATCCCATTTATTATATAAGCATAGCATTTGTGCAATGCTTATATAACATGTTCCCATGAATGCTATGGGTAATATAAACATTTAAATCACATATTGTTCACAACATCAACAAGCTAATATATTTCTTATCCAGTATACTGTACTATTTCGACCGCCCGTTCACATCACGCATCACAGGGCGTCGTGAACTGAACAAATATGCATTTCGTCACGCATCACGGACATGAGTGAACATTTCCCAAAACAAGATTTTGCAGGCTCTAAGACTGCAAAAATTTTCTATGTGCACTATTTGGTACTCTAAAGCTACGAGGTCCAAAAAACCCTTCAACATTCCTGTAGCAGCACTGAATGAGAGTTGGATTGGTCATTTTTGGCTTTCCCAATGAACAATTTTTTTTCACGTCACACATCACCATGAGGTCTGAACATCGGTCCCAGTGAACTTTGGGCATCACGCATCACAGGGCGTGAACGATTGGTCGAAATAGTACAGTACATACACTGGCACTATTGCTGATTTTGTTCCCGCAGTTGCGGTCTTCATTTGTCCATTCTATTTTCGGTCCACTGCAGTTGGTCTTGTTACCCATTTTCGAACACGGAGCGGGCCGTTGCTTCACGAGGCAATACAAGTCCTTTTCTACCGTTTTTTCTGCTTTTTCTTAATGTATGTTTTGGTTGTTATTAACGATATAATAAATACACAATTTCTATGATACAGCCTATGCAAACATACCTACATTCTTATGATTGGGAACTTCATTAAATAACAAACAATTTAGGGACTTTGCTATAGGTGCACAGGTGTCTACAAGTGCCCACCAAACACCATCAGATCGCGTCTCTCCGCCACAGAACCCTGCATACTGCAGAATTCCTAGCAGGTAAGAGACGGTATTGTGATGGGACAGGGACACCCTCCACCGTTCACGCGTCAGCTGTTCGACCACCGCCATTTGTGTCATCATCCCCGAAGCGATGTTCGTGCCGCTGTTGTGCGCGCCACCCATTCGTGTGCCACCTCGCCCGTCATGTAGGGTCGTCTGTGGCGCGCCTTTTTCCGGCGTTGGTCGAGAGTGGTGGTCCATTGTGGACCATTGTTGGCTTGCTCCTGTGACACTCGTTCGGTGCATCAGCGATCAGTAAAGTGCCGTCGTCGTTCCACTCTGGCCTGCTAGCAGGTCCGTGACGCCTGCGCGCACGATGGCGCCGGGGGTATACGCGGATGCGTTCAGGAAACTCCTGAGGTACGTATGCGGGTCGCAACTGAACGCGCTGGGCGCGGCGTATGCAGAGATGGCGCCGTGGCTCGGGTGAATTGCAGTTTGAATGAGGCGGCGAGCTCTGGCGTCGCCGCCAAACTGCGCCGGCAACGAGCTGGGCCGTCGCGCGCGGCGGGTGTGTGCCGGCATGGTGTTGGGTGGACCTGCATGCACCGCGGTGGGCGTGCTAAGGTGGCGGCGCTGGGGCGCCTTTCCCGCCTGAAAGGGCCTACGGTGTTGTGGATATGGGTTAGCGCAATTGGAGGAGAGCGGCGATGCATGCACCTGGGCGCCGTGCTCGATGGCGCCTCCACATTCTACTACGGCTCTCGTGGGGGCGGTCCTTGTCCTCCGCGGTGCCTCCATCACCCTCTGCGGCCCACCCCGCGTTGGTTTTTGGGTGGGGTGGGCTGCGCGTTCGCGCTCGTCAGCAGCTGGTGGTGACGTGGCGCGTGCGGGTTGGCGGCTGGCGGCAGTGCGCGTGTTCGGCGGTTCCAGCCACCGTAGCTGCTGGACACGAGATGGACATAGGCGGGGAGGGGATGGTGTGGCGGTGGGGACGGTTGTGGCGGGAAATAAAGAGGCGACGACACGGATGTGATTGATTATTTGATGCCAACACGGCATCAAACGGCAAAGGGAAAACAAAGAAAACGCCAAAAAAGGCGATTCCCGCAGTATTCCTAATTTGGAACGACATCAGAGAACGCGCAAAACATCGGTTTAAAAGAACGATTCCTTAAATAGGAATCGTAATTAAAATAAATGATTTCTATAAATCGGAATCGTAATCTATAATGACCTAACCTGGGCTATTTTTATTATGACACGTGTTTATGACGTATAGGCGTACAAAAACCCCAAAGTTGGGTGTTTTGTACGCGTATACGTCATAATGTCTAAGACACACTTTCCATCCACCCTGCTCCCTTCGCGCAGAAGAGGGCACGCTGCAATGATTTTGTCGGTTTGGAAGCGCCGTCGAGCACCGCGACCCAATGTGTCCGCCCCCGCTCCCTGCCAATTGGTCTTAACCCTAACCCACTTTCTACCCCGTCACCATCGTCCACCCATATGCCCTTTCCGACGGCAAAGGTGCCCCAGCGCCGCCACGTTAGCACGCCCACCACGGTGCATGCAGGTCCACCCGACACCACGCCGGCACACACCCGCGGGTAGATTACAATCTATGTAGTTGAGATTTAAGTATATTAAATTTGCTGTGTAACAAGCCTTTTTACTTAATATTTGCATAAATTCATTGATGTATAGGCAAATGTGGTCAAGTAGTCTAGTTTCTACTGCAGTAAAGTGAGTTCTTTTCAACCAGCAAAAAAAAAAGTCCGCTCTGTTATCCCTATTACTGATGCCAGTCCTTCTTTGCTTTAAATAGTGTGTTTGTTCCCATCAGTGATGTTTTGATCCCACTTATTATATAAGCATAGCATTTGTGCAATGCTTATATAACATGTTTCCACGGATTACACGCTCAGATTGAGATACACTGATATACTTTGCCCACATTTGTGAAACATGTAATAACTGTAATGACAGTCATAACCTGCTTAGTAGAAAAATTGATTATAAATACCTATTCTGAAAATAGATGATGCCCACACCGGATCACCAAGGTGATTGATATCAAATTCATTCGATGGAAAATTGATCATATAACTACCAAAGAATGTCAAAATTGTATACTTAATAATGAGCAGGGATACTATAGACAAACATGGATAACTGATTATATACCTGATATAATTGTATGTGAAATTCTGGATGACAATGATATTGAACCTGATGTAGAAATAATTTTAAATCATAATGGACAACCAAACTATCGGTATCTATGCGGGATAATATATGGTGGAGGAGGACACTTTCAATCAAGATTTATTGATAAATCAGGTACAGTTTGGTTTCATGATGGTTTACTTAATGAAGGCAAATGTAAGAAAGAGAAAACCATTGATCTTCTATCAGATACCAAATGGCTTAAAAATTCAGATGACAAGCATATGGCATATTGCATATACAGAAAATAAAAACTGAATAAAATATAGTTACAATTTATGTATTTTAGTAGTTGTATGAGTAGGTCATGTATTTTAGTAATTGTGTTAATAGGCCATTGCTTCACATGGCAATACAGTCTTTACATTTATTACAACTGTTAAGTTTAATTTGTGTAAAGACTCGTATTGCCATGCGAAGCAATGGCCCACAACACAAGTCCATTCCGCCGGGCTTAACGTCAACTGGCTGCGCTCAGGATTGTCTTGCCACGCTCCACAGCACGTATATTCAGCTCGTCGCGCCCCTAATTAATTTACCGTGCCCCAATTGGATTCGCCGCGCCTTAGTTCATCTCGCCGCACTTCAGGACATCTCATCGCGCTCTAGGGCATCTCGCCGCGCTCGGATCCGTACAGCAGCATGCACATCCAGTCATCTCGTCGCGCTCAAGGCCGTCTCGCCGCGCCATATTCAATTCACGGCGCTCCAGTTCGTCTCGTCACGCCCCAAGTCGTCTCGCCGCGTTCTAGGTTGTCTCGTTGTGCCTGGATTCAATTCGCCGCGCCCCAGATCGCCGCGCCGCCCGCTGTCGTCTAGCCGCGCTTGCATTCGTACAGCAGGACGTATATGGAATTCGCCAAGCCCCAGGACGTCTCGCCGCGCCGCATTTGATTCCTTGTGCTCTAGTTCATCTCGTCGCACTATAGTTCGTCTTGCCACACAGTACTTCGTCTCGTCGCGCCCCAAGTCGTCTCGCCGTGCCTGGATTCAATTTACCGTGCTCCAGATGGTCTCGCCGCACGTCAGTACGCCTCGCCGGACCCCACGTCGTCTCGTCGCACTCTAGGGCGTCTCGCCGCGCTCGGATCCGTACAGCAGCACTCCAGTCCGTCTCGCCGCGCCTGCTTTCGTCTCGCCACACTCCAGGGCATCTCGCCGCGTCCGAATTCAATTTTCTGCGCTCCAATTCGTCTCGCCGCACTAGCTTTAGTCCACCGCGCCCGCCGCGGCCGTTGTCGTCTCGCCGCGCTTGCATTCGTACAGCATGACATATATTCAACTCGCCCGCCGCGCCCGAATTAGATTCATCGTGCTCTAGTTCATTTCGTCGCACTGTACTTCGTCTCGTCACGTTCCAGGTCGTCTCGTCGCGTCCCAAGGCATCTCGTCGCGCCCCAGCTCGTCACCGCACCGTATCCATTTCGCCGGGCTTAAAGTCAACTGACTGCGCTCGAGATTGTCTCGCCGCGCCTGTATTTGATTCCCCATGCCTAGTTCGTCTCGTCGCGCCGCAGCTCGTCCAGCCGCAATTCACAGGACATATTCAAGTCGCCGCACCCGCTGTCATCTCGCCACACTTCAAGACGTCTCCCAGCTCTTCAGGTCGTCTCGCCGCACGCGCATTCAATTTCCCAGGCTCTAGTTCGTCTCGTCGCGCCCGCAGTTCGTCTCGCCGCACCCGCTGTCGTCTCGCCGTGCTTTAGGACGTCTCTCAGTTTAGGTTGTCTCGCACGTACATTCGCCACACCCAGTTCGCCGCGCCATGCGTCGTCTCGCCGCGCTTCAGGTTGTCTCACCGCGTCCCATGCGTCTCGCCGCGCCTTAATGTATTCCACCATGCTCTGGTTCATCTCGTCGCACCGTAGTTCGTCTCGCCGCATGGTACTTCGTCTCGTCGCGCCTCGAGTCCTCTCGTCAAGCTCCAAGTCGCCACACCGCGTTTCAAGTCGTCTCGCCGCATGTATATTCAACTCGCCGCGCTTCAGGACAACTCGCCGCACCCGTATTCAATTTACTGCGCTCCAATTCGTCTCGCCGCGCTAGCTTTGGTCCGCTGCACCCGCATCCGTACAGTAGTATGAATATTCAAGTCGCCGCGCTCCACATCGCCGCGCCGCGCCGATGTCGTCTCGCCGCGCTTGCATTCGTAGAGCAGAACGTATATTCAATTCGTTGCGCCCCAGGACGTCTCGCCGCGCTCAAAATTTATTCCACAAACTCTGGTTCATCTCGTTGCACCGTAGTTCGTCTCGCCACACGGTACTTTGTCTCGTCGCGCCCCAAGTCGTCTCGTCAAGCTCCAAGTCGTCACACCGCGTTCCAAGTCGTCTCGCCGCGCTCAGGATGTCTCGCCGCGGCTGCATTTAATTCCCCGTGCCCTATTCGTCTCTTCACGCCCCAAGTCGTCTCGCCGCACGTGGATTCAACTCGCCAGACCACAGGTTGTCTCGTCGCGCTCTAGGTCATCTCGCCGCGTTTCAGGACGTCTCGCCGCGCGCGCATTTAATTTCCCAGGCTCTAGTTCGTCTCGTCGCGCCGCAGTTCGTCTCGCCGCACCCGCTGTCGTCTCGCCGCGCTTTAGGACGTCTCTCAGAAGTTCAGGTTGTCTCGCCGCACGTATTTCAACTGGCCACACCCCAGTTCGCCACGCCGCACCTGCAGTCGTCTTGCCGTGCTCCAGTTCGTCGCGCCGTGCTCCAGTTCGTCTCGCCGCGCCCGCTGTCGTCTCGCCGCGCCGAGCCGTATCCAATTCACAATTTGTCTCCCAGCACTCCAGCTTGTCTCGCCGCGCTCTAACTCGTCTAGCCGTGCTCCGAATCGATTCCCCGAGCCCAAATTACACCGCCGCGCTGTAAATTCACGCCGCCGCGCTCGTCGCTCACTCGCTCAGCGCAACGCGCGTTAAGCGCCCGTTCTATATTTGGATTTACGCCGTCGACACACACGCAACTCTCGTTCCCTCGCGCCGCTGCTCGTC
Organism: Pholiota molesta; assembly: GCA_014925825.1. Taxonomy (NCBI): domain Eukaryota; kingdom Fungi; phylum Basidiomycota; class Agaricomycetes; order Agaricales; family Strophariaceae; genus Pholiota; species Pholiota molesta. The sequence goes on from JACGCK010000214.1 coordinate 74,573, forward strand.
GCTTCCATTGCAAACCATTTCGCCGCGATTCCGGCTGACTGCGGACAGTCAGAAGTTCGTTAGGGAGGAGATGATGCGCACCGCATCCGTATACGCTCTGAAAACGCGCCAGAATACGCCCAGACGCACGCGCAACGCACACGAACAGAACGCGCACGCACGCGCTCGAATGCGCTAGGTCATACACGACGCAACAGGACGCCTCGCCTCACGCCGCCGTGCTCGAAGTCGCTCAAGCACGATAACG
>JACGCK010000215.1:0-74655 GCA_014925825.1 Pholiota molesta
GACGGTCTGGGACTTCGTCATTGGAGTTTTGTTTGGCATCATCGTTTGCTGTAAGGCCCCAACTCTCTCGTGACGCTACTTATATAAAGCCCATTTACTGATGGCACTGTCATTTAGGCTTCTTCTTTGTGGTCCAGAATTCCCAATTGCGCAGCATACGAGCTATCTATACTGGAGATCTAGCCATGTCGGCGGTACGCCGACCAAGTCTCCAACGCGCATATATCCGAGAAGTTTCGAAGCAGACCACCATTCTCCGTCTACAAGGTGTGTCGACTCCTCCTTTAGCTTGAAGTTTTCTCCTGAACTATTTGTTCAAGGCTTCCTGTTTTTCGGCACCATTACACATGTCGAAGAATCTATCGCGCAAGCTTTTAGAAGCGCCTTACTGGCACCAGCGTCCAATTCAGTTCCTTGTAGTGGATCTATCTCTGGTCGGCGGAATTGATATGTCAGCTGCTGAAGCCTTCGTGCGCATACATCGTCTACTGGAGGCTAAACGAATTACGCTCGTGTTCTGTGGATTCTCAGCTGATTCAACTGTTGGAAGAGCTTTACGGAGTGTTGAAGTTCTAGGAGCAAGGGGTGTTGAGTTGTTTGGGACATTCAGCGATGCTATGGAATGTAAGTTGTTCTAACGTTCCTCCGTACACAACTTTCGAGGAGCTCATCAATTTTCGTGTTCCAGGGACAGAAAATGCGTATCTACGTGCTTGGTTCCAATCGCAAAAGATAGAAGTGTCTTCGAATACGCTATGTACGTCGTCAATCTTCAAGTCTACACCTTTGAATCTCATTCCATCTAGCTGTTCCTAACCGAGCCGATCCAAACATCGAGTATAGCCATCTAGTTGGATCCTTTGTTCGCTCTCCTCGCAGGTCTCACATACGCGATGCTGGTGATCGAACTATCGCAACAGGTCAGCTATGCTACTGTTGTGAGAGACATCGTCAACCAACCAAATAACCAATTATTTCATTCAACAGAAGTTTCAATACAACCTCATCCAGACATTAACCTTGAGCCCCTCAACACATTGGCAAAGCATTTTCTTCGTATGGTAACATCGACACATTGTTCTTCCAGCCGATAAGCAATTATCTCGAGCGCATCTCCGTTGCGGAAGGACATATTCTGTGGAATTCCGGAGACCCTGCTGACGGGCTCTATATCATCGAATCTGGTGTCCTGCGTGCTGTCTATCAATTTGCCAATCCTACACAGCACTTCGAGGAATCGATGGTTGCAGGTGCTCTCGCTGGAGAAATGTCTGCGCTGTCAGATTCACCAAGAAATGCAACGGTCGTGGCCGAGGCCCCGTCTTGCTCTGGAAATTGAGCAACCAAAATATTCAACGGTTGCAGACCGAAGAGCCCGAGTATCAAGGGTTTTTATGCAATCGTTTGAAGGGTACGCATACATCTTGATTTTAAGCCGATATTCCATTACTTATATTTTCATTTATTTCATAGCCGCAAAATTAGATTACGATATCTTGCTCTCAGCTATCGCGTCAAGGCAATAATTATCCTTATACTTTATACCCTCTAAGTTATTCATTGTCAAACATCGGTTCTTGGATTCTTTGCATCGCTTTTATGTTTACGAACACTATTACCGCTGACCTGCATATCCCTATTACTTGTCTTTCCGTTTTACATTTTGTGGAATCTGCACACCTTTGTAGATAAAAATTTCATTGTAGGATTTCATGTATCCTTTTATTTCTTCCCATCGTTCAATGACACCAGCTGTCAGGAACAGAAAATGTATCCTTGCTCTTTTTTTTACTTCAAGCGTAGTTGCGTTCACCCAAGGTTTGCTTGCCCATGATAGCGGCATAAGCTTATTTCGTTGTGACAGTGTTTAGGCGACCCTGCCCCCACATCGTATTGGATTTCTTAGCACGGCAGCTATTGTCGCGTTAGATTTAACATAAATCATTTTAGTTCGAAGCTCGAACTATCAACCACGAAGATCTTGATCAAACGATCGATATCGATGAAGTCCCAATGGAAACTCGATATTCAATATGCAGAAACCATGGAAAATCATCCATTCGGCATCGCTCTCTATCGACCACCATCTTCCTCAGAGGTCAAACCTGGCATAATTGGCTACTTCGACGAGTTTGGATCCTGGAATACAATCGCAGATCTTGCAGATCAGGACGATCTTCTGCAGAAAAGCCTGAGCCCTGCAGAGGAGTTGGTGAAAGCTCCTACTGATAATGAAATTAAATGGGGCCCAAAGATGTCGTCTAGCATTAGAGCAACGAAGGTCGATCTTAAGCTTCCAGCTGTTGTGTATGTGGTCCGATCTCTCTATAAATGGATCTAATCATTGACATCCGGGCACTGCAGTAGTCCAGCTCCAGGTATTCCAGTAACTGCCTCAGCAGTGTATTCTTACCAGATCGATGAAGATGTTGGTTCAATACTGTTAACAAGCGCGCCAGTTAGCCATGAAAGATACTATCGTACGACACCTCTCAAGAATTGGATGAAGCAGAACGCTTCTGTTATCCTGAACCGATGGCGCGATGAGGTGAAAGAGAACGGCATATGGATAGTCACCTCAACATTTTCCGCCCAGAAATGTGCGATAAACATGTCGGCTGAGAAAGGGAAGGAGTTCAAGGTTGGATTCTCTGCGGATGTCATGAGCATAGCGAATGCTGGGCCTAGCGTAGATTGGTATCGCAATCACATAGATGAAGGGTGGGGAGAATATACAGGGGAGGTAAGTTGTACATTCATCTTTGAGTTGGAGGTTTAGTGAAATAAAACTTATTTTAGGGAGATAATAGATGCGTCGTCTTTTTGGCGGTCTCAAATTCCGCTTCAGTCAAGACTTTCGCAAGGTCTGAATTTTTCATGTTCAGATGAGCACCTTTTTTAGCTCACTTTGGTAAATTGTCAGAAGGATTCGAGTCCTGTCATTGCAGGACCTCATAAAACTTATGTAACAACAAAATCTTCAGAACCTGTCGATATCAGGGATTTGGAAGCAAACGATGATGAAGAGGCGGAGTATATCATCACTGTTCCAGATCCCGATAACGATGGCCAAGAGTTTAAGGTGGACTGCCAGGATTTTGGCGACACGAATGTACCTGAATAAGTTTCAGCTACTCATAGAAGCAAACTTGATGAAGACTCGCTCGAGAGAAATCGAAGTGAAAACCTTTGAATCATTGATGATTTGGATGGGCATTAGACAGTTTGCGATATACAAGAAAGATAAATTACATTCATATATTGGCCGATTCATCGTCGTCAGAGAGCAACGAATCCTGGCGTTGGAATTCGCGGAAGACTTGTTGATATCGAAGAGACCACCACCCGCGCTCCTCTCTCTCGTCGCCTAGGAACGTACTATCTGCCCCACCGCGCATGTCCGGATATGTGCCTGAAGGACTTCGAGGGATGGGCAAGCCAGAAGCAACCAAGGAAGACACAGCTACGTGGGTGTCGAGCGTCCGATCAGAAGACCTGAAAAAGTCGTCCGAACAGTCGCCTCCAAGAAATGTGAGTTTCCGCAATGTCGTTTTGCAGCATTTGCGAAAGGCCAAGAGCCATGCCTGCTCAGATGAATCGCCGCCGCCCGAAGAATCAAGATTCTGCATAGATTGTTCATTGGGTGTTCGAAGCAGCAAAAGGTCCACAGTGCGAAAAGCAGTTGTTCGGAAATCTGCAGTCTCGTTCAACTGGCCAAGATCGAGAGTCATAGATTCCAGCGATAGAATGATCCCTTCAAAAAATTTCAACAACTAGAAGGACGGTTTCATCATACGAAAAGAAACCAACGCACCCTCTTTACGGTGGGTCTGAATCTGGGCAATGGACAAAGGACGGAAGGTGCCCAAGTCCTTTGATAGAATCCAACAAGGCTCCTTTCCTTGTGTCTGACTAGGTTGAGCTAGCAATACCAGATCGTTGAAGATGAAAGCATGAACAGAAACAGTTCTCAAAGACGAAGGCGATTCACGCGCAGGCTCAGTCAGTTCGATCACGGAAAGGGCAGCAGCTAGCGGCGACTTATGCGCAGGCCGCCTGCGAAGAGGTAGCCGAGAAAACCAGGAACCAGCAGAAGACTTGACCGGGGTCGATGTTGCGGGGATATTCGAGCCAAAAGAGCTTCCAGTTGAGGTAGATTTAACAGAGTCAGACCTTCGAAGATGGTACTAGAAGAAGTGCTTATAGCATCCAGCAGTTTAGAGACTCTTTTTGTTCGATTAGCCTCCCTTTGCTGCAGCCGAAACTCAGAGCTTTTGGATTCTTCCGACGAAGTAACAAGACCCGAGACAACCAGAGCCAGAATGCCAGAATGCAGAAGCCGCCGTTGCCGAGTAGCAAGTTCGTTAGGAGACGGAAGGCCTTGTATGCGCGAAGAGAATTCCTTAAGCAAATTATACTCATCCTCGCGTATCTTGACCTCGGTCATGACCCGAATTACCATATCAGTAGATCGGGAAAGAGAGAAACTAGACAAGTAGTCTTGATGTCCCTTCGGCGTCAAATCAAGCAATCGCTATATAGAGGTAGTCAGCATCGACTATATTTCATGAAAGGGATATCTGCAAAAAGGCATACTGCAAAAAGATCCTGATATGCTGCAAGGCGATTGACAGGCAGCATGAGCAACCTATCGAATGTCCATCCTTCACATTCTGCGGAGCGCTGCTGGATGTTAATGAACTGTCCCAGATCATCCTTAGGATTCTTCGTCAACGACCTAATCTCCAGTGACACATCCGTCAGGCGAACGAGGTACGGCTGATACACCTCGACCTTGAGCACGAAGCACCTCAGCAACTCCGACACGCGATCCGTCGCCGGCGACATTGTGTCGCGCGCCAGACACAGGGACGCGTAGACTTGCTCGTGCAGATTCACGATATCGTCGAACCAGTCCAGCAATTTCGCGACATTGGGCGGCACGCCTGCGATCCAGGAGCGGCTGTTTTGCGCTCGGAGGGGGAGGATGAAGACTTGCATGCAGATGTGGAAGAGACGCAGGAGTTCTTCCTCCGATTCGAAAATTTCTTGGATGACGGCTTCTCGGGTTTGGGGTGCTTCATAAGCAGGAGGGCATGACTCTCTAGTGTGATGAGTGGTCGTCTTGTCCATTGTGGGGCCGCTGTACGAATTTTGCACCAGAGTATCGGGCTCAGTCCAGGTAGTATCTGGAATATGTTCGTCGTATACAGATGACACCGTCGGAGAAATGATGCTCAATCGCGGAGCGTTCGCATACATGCGCTAAAATAAGTTCATATATGAGCACATGCGCGTTTTATGTATAAAAACAGAATAAAAAACTACCTGTCGTTCCTCATCCCGCTTGATGTCCTTTACATTCTTGTTGTAGTCCATGGCCTTGAATATACTCTCGGCATCCACACTCAACTCCTCACTTTCCTCTTCCTGCCACATCGTCCTATTCAACGACGAGGCCTCGCTCTCCGTGTGCGAAAACCCCGTCTCACCCAGTGCCTTCTTGAAAACCTCGTCCGAATCAGAGGGAGGGATGCCGAATGCCATTCGCTCGCGAGCCGCAGCGAATCTATAACCATCAACGATGGCCGAGGCTTCTGTACGATGTTTATGTTTGCCCAGACGACTATGCAGAGACTCGTCGTTGTAAACCCGAGAAGCAGGAGGCGAAGGCGAGGGGCGCCTTGCCTTGGAGCTGGAGGACTGTACTTCATGCCGCACAGAAGGCGCATGCCGAGGAGAGGAAACAGGCATGGGCGGCGGTATCGCCGCCGCTGCTTCCTTACGACCGGCAGGAGGTGGCAGTTTGCTGAACGAATGCCGACTCTTGATGAGGTCCCGCAAATTAGGTGGAAACATGCGCGATGTCCGAGGCGACGGCGGGCGCTCGCGCTGGCACGCGGACTGCGGCCGGCGGGACACGATGGGCACTGCACCGTCGCTGGACTCGTCCTCTGGGGGGAACCTAGGCTCGCAGCTCGAGCTTCTTCTTCTGGCGTCCTTTGGTTTGGAATGACGGATAGAATAGCCCTCGCGCTCGGATTCTGTGTCTTCTTCTTCTTCTTCCATGCTCAGGACGGATGGGGAATAGGTTGGAGAGGAATTCCGAATTCTTTGTTGTTGAGGAGAATGATGCCGCTCGCCGCGGAGTTTGGTGCTCCAGGTATCTGGTGGTATTTTGAGGACACCTTGGAGATGATCTGCATGGTTGGTAAACGAGGCTTGCCCTCGACCACGCTTATCGATTTCAGCCTCATCGCCTCCATAGCTTCTTTGTGGAAGATAGTTATTGGCCTCATCTGAGTAATATGAACTTGCTGACTCCGAGCCTGGCAACGAAAACCGAAGCGTCTTCTCAGGTGTATTTGAACGGGCATCGCTTGGCCGGGGCGTTCGTGGCGAAGAATTATGGGACAAAGAAAGGCCGAGGCCAACAGCGGACCTTTCATGGTGTATAGCCGTATGCGCATTATTATTGAAATACTCGTTTCTGGAGTCAACGTCACTTTCTGAGCTCGACAGTGATATCGCGGCGTTGGCGACGGTCAGTTTCCGCCGATTTCGCAGGTCTTCTTCATAACGTCGTTCCAGGTCGGAATCTTCAAGGGCAGGTGGGTCTTCATTATAATATCGGGTTCTTGGACGCGGAATGTTGGACTGAAAAGATTTCTTCGAAGATAAGTGAGGCGTATGTTCAGCTTCCTTCTTCTCAGTGCTTCCGGTTTCCTGGATCCCATATCAGTGATAGAGAGGGATATTTGGACGTGAAGGACGTACTTTCCGAGAACTAGCTTTGCTGCTATTGAATGGGGATTTTAGAGTCCCTGAGCATTTACGACTCAGTAGACTTTTCATGCTCCTCAAAGACGAACCCGCCATGGAAGGAGATGCAATAGGAGTAACGGAAGGTTTCGGCGATGCTGAGGCTGATATTGGAGATCGAAAGGAAGATTTTAGAGCAGATTTGACCGGGGCCTTCAATCGCGAAGTAGTCGGTGTTGACTGTTCTGAATAAATATTGGGCGACATTGCCATATCGTTATTTCGAGGAGAATATATCTGCGAACGTGAATCCTTGGGCATTGCAGCTAGAGTTGAATTGGGAGAGTTTCGACGACTCTGGCTTCTCGACGCTCGTTTGTCTGTTTCCCCGCCGGATTTGTACTGCGAGGAACTCGAAGGCGTGCACGTCATCCGATGTATGGTGTCTCGCAGAGAAGGTAGAAGCTGGGTCTCCAAGTTTGGAATCCCCGACTGCGCGTTATGTCTCTGATGCGCCTCGCGTATCGCCAGGTTGAGCGATGATTCCGAATCGGAAGGTTCTGGCTCTGGGTCCCTGAAGTGAGTTCGTTTCGTGTTTTCGTCTCCTTGCCAGTTTGTTGACGTTCCGCCACCTCTGCGTATGGTACCAGAACCCGGAGAAACGAACCCTCCAGCAGCTGCATAATGTGATGGAGGTAAAAATGGCCTTGGTGTCGATTGGGTGGGTGTCGGCGGTAGTGCTGGAGAACGCGACTTGTTAAGCAAGTTGGTTGATCGTGAAGTAGGCATGTCAGGAGAAAAAGCTCCTATGAATGAGCAGGTTTGAACATTTATACAAGGCGATTGTCTAGTTGATTATGAGCACTTGAAGATTTCCGAGCTGTTCAACGTCGGAAGAGGAGGAGAGTCGGTATCGGATTTTGCCGCCGTCACTGCCAGTTCTGATGTCGTACTTCACCCAAACTTGTTCAGACCCAACTCACACATGCCTCCAGCTATAATGTGTTTTCTGGGCTCATATGTTGCCGAGGTCTCCATTATAGGATAGTTTAATGGCGCCCTATCTATATAGGTCAACACCATGGTTTCTCATGTCGACGTCATGAGACGACTCACAGTGGCACAGTGCACATCGTCATATCCTCATAATGTTTCTCGGTATGTTTCATTCTTAAAAAGAGTTCATTTCTAACCTTCAACTCTCATAAACTACTCAAACCATGTCCATTGCTCCTCTAGAATATCTCTTTCCGGTGCCTTCGCCTTCAAAGTCAAGCCTATCGCCGTCACACTTCCCCGGTATAACCCCTGAATCAACAGAGACGCTCCAAAATACATTGCAAGACAATCATGTCAGGTGGCACATTTTTTTCAACGAGAAACGTTTCCATAAGTGAGTGCTTGATATCATCTCCGGACGTCCATAAACATTGCTTAATCCGATGCCACTAGCCACGCCGCCCATCGCGCAATAGCTGCCTGGGCGCTCGGGGCAGAACCTTCGACCATTCTGTCGGGCTACAAGAAAGATTGCGGTTATGAAAAGCCGGCTTTCAAGTCCCCGCACCCTATAGCAGCTGATAATTTTGAGGAGCACTTAGGAGACGAACAGTATGTTTTCCTACACATGGTCATGTTTGCCTTGATCATTGAAGTTGTTCCTCTTCAGGTATTATAGCGCTTATGCCCAATTCTTTTCTGAACGGGTGAGGGAGAGGGGCATTTCAGCGGTCCTGGATGAATTCATTTTTTCTCGCAAAGCAAACGTCGGTACCGGTGCAAATTCAAGACAGCCGATGATGCTCAGCAGGTTCTTATCCGGCGTTTTACACCCTTTGATACATACTGGTTATGGCGCCGAGTTTGACTTGCCTGGTATGGTCATCGAAGGTAACAAACGTCCTACACACCCGAAGTATATTCTCTCAACATTCTTCTGCTTAGGTCTCGCGATGACCGCCGTCACTCTGTGTCCTCCCGAGTTCTTGATACATCTGGCTCTATTCGATGAGGATAGCGACACCTTACATCGTCTAGCCCATGATGCCTCCCAAACCATCGACAATGCCCTAAATACCACCGCTTCTGTGATGGACAAAGTTTTGCCCTCAAGTTTGCAGCTGACTTCCAATTCCAACACTACCGTTCGTCAAAGTATGACGTCGATTCATCAGATCAAATCCCATGCGCTGAGCATCCTCTCTCGCGTATTGCATGATCGTCGATTCGTGCCTTCCGAAGGAGCCAAGCATGCAGAGAACCCATTCGAAAATACCATCGATAAACACGGCAAAACCCTGGCCGCGTATGTCAAGCAATGGGACATAAATGAGAAAGATATCGATAAGAAGGTCGAGGAGCTTGTCTGGACTGTTTGCGTCCTCTATGGCGTTGCAGGCTGGACCGACGGCAAGGCCCATGCCAACTCAGAGCACAAGGAGCACAACTTCAACGCTGATTTCTTCTTGTAAGAATTAAATTACCTACCTCATACCCCCCACAATTTTTCGGAACTCACCTCATCGCTCATCAGCATGCACCTCGTCACCTCCTCCCTATTCCTTCCCGCGCTCTGCGCCCGCCTGCAGCCCGCCTCGCAAGTCCGCCTCCTCAAATCCTACTTCTACACCGTCCTCATCTGGGCCGTCGCGCGCGGCCAGCCCGCGCTCGACGTCCGCGGCATGGTGTCGGAGCTGCAGAACCCCGAGGCCGACTTCCTCCCCGACTCCGTCAAGGCGATGAAGAGCCTCGACCTCTGGATGCGCATCATCGAGGAGGCGCGCGGCCACCACGACGAGCACGTCACCAAGACGATCCGCGCGCTCGCCGCGTGGGCCGGCGCCTTTGGGCTGCGGAAGGCGCGCGCCCGGCTGGGTCAGGACGGGGTGGAGAAGGACATGGATGAGGTGCAGGTCCGGGATATCGCCCGCAATACGGCGGAGAGCCCTGTCCTTGGACTGAGCTTGCAGGATCACAAAGACCTGAACCCGAAGGCGTGGCGGGACGCTAAAAACGAGTCCGAGTCCGGGGAGGAGACAGCCACTGGCGAAATTAACCCTCAAGCTCCGCGCGATGCAGCAAGGGCTCTCCAGGAAGCGGCATCGCTCGATAGCGCCAAGGATTCCAACACACTCCCACCGACCGAGCTTCCGGGGTCGGAGTACCTTGACGACGGGCTGTTTTTGCGCATCGCGGTGCTGACGCTCGGCAGGATGGGATGGGACAAGGACGGCGTGAAGAAGAAGCCCAAGTGGGAGCGAAAGGAGGGCCAGAGGGAGGACGAGGAGTTTTGGGATTTCAAAGGGTTTTTTGACCAGGATAAGAATTATACGGTGAAGGACGTTGAGGAGGATCTCAAGGCGAAGTATTAGGAATTTGGTGTCGTCGTAACTGTACGAATCTGTCTGGAATATACACTGTACTGACAGTACAGCATTGTCATAAAACAAAATAAACAGTGCAACGAATTAACAGTGAAACTGGTTACTGCAGTGAAATGATTTGGAAATGAAATCACGGACGGTAGGTATTTGGAATGTGAGATTGTAGTTTCTAATTTGGTCCACATCTATCCACGGCCCTGGTTCCACCCCATCTTGAACATACAGCATCGCCCTGCATCGCCTTGTGGTTTATTTCAGGCATGGCCTTGATAGCGTATGACAACAGTCACGCTCGCTCGTTAAGCAGAACGTTCAAACGTTCTTGTTCACCTTCAAAATCAACATTGCATACTTGCAGCAGATCTTCAACTATACTTAGGCTTAGGTGCGTACTATCGTGAGCCGTGGCATGATTCAGATGATAGAAGGCTCAGAGCAAAGACTGACATCAGGCGTCGCTTTATATTCAAATTCTGATTCAATATCGAGATGTTTCGCAGAGCCAAGAACACCGCAGTATTTGGCGGTACTTTTACTGAAGTTTATGAGGGGTTGAACGGTACGCCAAAGAAAACATTTCGCTGCGTTGATGTTTGTTCCGAACATGAATCTGTTGATTCTTTAGCCCGTCAAATACTCTCGCAATCTCCCTTTGTGGTGCACGACGCAATACATGACTCTGGTCAACAATATCCACCATCGGAATGCCATCCGGGTACGAGAGAGGATATCCTAAACATGGCTCTCGGTTGGGTAGACAAGCCGCTGGATGAGAACGAACCACAGATATTCTGGCTTTCTGGACCTGCAGGCGTCGGCAAGACGGCCATAGCACAGTCTCTCTGTCAACGCCTCAAGGAGCTTGGTCGGCTCGGCGGAGATTTCTTCCTTTCGCGCTCGATAGCTGGCCACAGCAACCTCCGTACCCTATTTCCTACTCTTGCCTATCAAGTCGCTCGCGTATATCCGGAATTTGGTGTTGAACTTGACAACGTCATCAAGACTGATGAATCTATCCTCACAAAGAAGTTGAAAGAACATGGAGGTACAGCTCGAGCAGTTGATCATAAATCCTTTGAAACGGGTGAACAGCAAATTGGACATCCCTCTCGTCCTTGTAATCGATGGCCTTGACGAAGCTGGAGGGGAAAGCGACCAAATCTCATTTCTCCGACTTCTCGGCTCTACTTTCGTGAGCCATCATCTCCCACTGAAGGTATTCTTAACAAGCCGACCTGAGCCATGGATCAAAACTGCCTTCGGTGATAATCCTTTACTAGGTAGCTCACGGTGCCATTTCCTCCATCGCACATCACAAAGCGACAACGATATTCGCACCGTTCTCAAATTGAAATTCGCGGAGATACGAAGGACGCACGACCTGATGAAGAGTCGATCGGATAGTTGGCCACCGTTCGGAGTCATAGACGACATTGTCGACAGGGCTTCTGGGCAGTTCATATACGTCGCGACTGTCCTCAGATATGTCATGGATCCAAACTGGAATCCGGTTGACAGGCTACAGTGGATCATGGAAATACCATCTATAGGACACCATGAATTCATCGATTCTCCTTTTCTTGCACTCGACAATCTTTACAAGCACGTTCTGTCGACGGCCTCAAACACTGGCCGTACCCTCACCATTCTTGGGACGGCGATTAGCTCTGTAACTGCTCCGGGTACATCAAATTTAACAGCAAGGCGGGCTATCATGGGTACGAGCGCCGTATTTGCCGCAGCTATCATGCCGGTCGTCCATCCCATCTTTCTGGGAGACGCTCCTATAGACTTTCCTATAGACTTTATGGAACGGATACTTAATTTCCAAATAGGTGATGGCTTCTTGGCAGTTCGAACAGTACAATCTCTGGTGGATATTTCTTCCGACGGCGAAGGCAGCGTCAGGTTTTATCACAAATCCTTCCAGGATTTTCTACTGGATCGCAATCGTTCTGGGAAATATTTTGTAGATATGAATCAAGTGCATTCTAAGCTAACAGAGGGGGCTTTGAGGCTTGTCAAAGACTTCGGTGCGTGCTCAAACACTTTTTATAGCTACGTACACATAGTAATTTAGTATTTGAATTAGAAAGATCCGAAACAATGTCAAAAAGCAAGGAAATTTACTTGGATCTCGAAGTTATAGGCCGAGGATGGGCGGCATGGTGGCTTTGCTCGGCGGCATCTGATCAGAATCAGCTGCTTATAGAAATCAAAGCCATCGACCGAGCTGCGTTTTACCAAAACTACGCGAAGAATATTGCACGAAAGGTGCTTTTTTTACTCTTTAAGTTAATAAAACCTCCTTCTCTTTGGACAATGCATTACCACCTAATTCATTCTTTATATATAGTCACCAATCTAGGGCTTACCTCAGAAAAAAGGATTTATTGGTACACCTACGTCGCATTAACGGTAACTTGAACGGTAATGTTGCAGAATCAATATCATTGGTAGGTTCACTTCTATCAAATATCAATACGGTACGGCTTCCAACTGACTTTGGAATGTAGGAGATAGAAAGACGGACAATCTTCGACCTTTCTTTGGAAAGATTCTGCGTCGTGGAGAGTATTTTGGTAAACACCTCAACCAGGCTTCTCGTACCAAATTCGAAAATGTGGTTGCCAAGCCAGAATGAGTGGCCAGTACAGCGCCTACATCGAGCCTACATACATAAATACATTTACAGCGTTTAGGCATTGGAGTTTAGGCCTGAAGTTTCTCTTAAGTAGTTGCTACTTCTACTTGGATTTATAGTCAACAACGAAAACTGTTAATTTACACCATATAATAAGTACATATGCTGAACTCCGACGGAAAATATAATGGAAGGGCTTTTGTGGTGGGTTTATTGAACATCTGACAAACGTCTATTAACCAGTAAATTTGCATGCTACGTCTTATAGTACTCTCCAATTACACACTAGCTTACAATGCTAGTGACAGGCCGTACTGAACAAGACAAGGTGATGAGGTTATAGGCTAGTAGTCATGAACAGGGATAGAAATAAAGAGGGTTGACGAGCAAGTCTAGAGACGCTGCCATAAAAGAGAAAATCTGGGTGGAAAGAAAAGGAAAAGGAAGAAAGTTATGAGAGAACATGATAGATAAAATGAGGGATAGGAAATAAAATGAGGAATAGGAAATAAGACAAAAAGGCCAAGGGGTATAGAAGAGGAACGAGACAGGAAAGGAGGATAAAAAGATTCTATGACTTTTTTTTTGAAGAATTTGTGAGTTTTGCGAGTGTTTTTGGAATTTGCAGAGGCATATGATGAGAAATACGAAGTTGGCCGGTCATTGGGATCTCCTACAGGTTTCGGAGATGCCAATGCTGCACAAGCTCGAGTGAATCCGCCCATGTCGCTCTGCTGCACCCCACCTCTCTCTGCGACCCAAGTCTGGACAGCCCAACTAGGATTCGCTCTTCCGGTACTTGGACTCCCTTACAGGTTTCAGGGAGACCGAGCAACGAACCAGCGAGTCAGCTGGGATGTGCAGACTCCAGTCGCAGAGCCAGCGGTGGGGTTCGACAGAGCGATGTTCGTCACGAAGTGATGGGTCATGGAAAGGCAAGAATCCAACCCGTCTTGATCCTTGAGCGGCGCGCCGACTTAGGCGCTTTTCTTGGCCATATTACGGGTGGAGCGACGCGTGGGCTCTGGGGGTGGCGCGGCGGACCTGCGGGTGGCGCGACCCCGGGTTGTAGTAGTCCTGGCACAGGCGACAGGCGGAGCGTCGGGAACGGCGGGGGCAGGGATGGGAATGGATTTCGGGGCAGGTGCAGGACCGCCTACCGGAGAAAAGCATTGGCTTGGAAGAGGCGTTAAAGGCGACAATGGAGATGTCGACAACGGACTGTAAGGGGTCGCGGGAGGGATGGTCACGGTGAGGGATGGACCGCCGCGACGCTTCTTCATGGGGCGAGGTGTAGAGGGCTCAAGGCAACTTTCTTCTTCATTGTCGTTGTTATCGGACGCAAGACCGCGCGAGCGCTTTCCGAGCACTGGAGTCGACTCGCGGTTTTTTGCGTCCTTAGGTCCAGAGCCTTTTTCTCCTACCCTTGTCTCCGCTTTCCCTGGTTTCTCGTCGACGTTTTTGTTCTCAGACGCTGCTTGATCTTCAAACTCCCCCTCACGTGGAGGATAAGCTTTCCAATATTTTGCAAGCCTGTTCTTGTAATACTGGACCTGGACTTGGTATTCGCGGCCCGATCTGTCGTCCTCGTCAAACCAAACGCCATAACCCTCCCATGGGACCTGCACGAAGACCTGCCTCTGCCGCCCATTCCAGCGCGGGCCAGGGATTTCAGGCACAGATACGTTCTCCGTGGCTGCCTGCGCCGTGATCGCCTTGATCTCGGATTCGAGGCTGCGACCAACGAGGTTGAGCGTCCAGTAGTGCTCGCCGTTCGGGTATGCAACTGCCAAGCCGGCGCGGTTGCGGGGCATTGGCTGGCGAGGAGGCGCGGGGATGGGGGGTCGGTCGCCTCGGTCTGCGGGGTCGTAGGGGTGTTCACTGTTGGATGGTGGTTTGGGAGAGGAGGCGCAGCCGCGAGATTGCTGCCATTCAGCCCTTACTTTGGGCATGGACTTGGGCCGTGGACGGATGTATTCTATACCGCTATAAAACGGTATCAAGGTTTGTGGTTGGGAGTCCTCTTCGATCTCGAGTTCTGTAATGTCAGCAGCACTAGATGGGCAATAATAGCGTCAGAGGAACAGCGCAGAATATAAATTATTGATAGACTTACTCTAGTACGGCCTCAAAGAAACTCTCCCTGTGAAACCTAGATCAGCATAACTGACGCTATTCATAAGAACATGAGGACTAACCGGGTCGTGGCGGGATCTTCGCTGGTTTTCACCATGGCGCGGAGAACATCAGTAGCCATCCACAAATGTGATAAGTCTCCCTCGGCGGCCATGTTCTGATTCTGCGAGAACTCTTCTAGGTCGTCGGCCAACTGGGCGAGCATGATACGGAGATCAGATCCGTCCTCCTGAAGAGCAGTAGAGAAGCCTGAGGCTGAAGCGGTATGGTTCATGATATAATTTGAGTCTGGGGCTGCGGTCGGGTTAGGTATAGAGAGATGCTGGGTAATCGAA
The DNA here is from genome assembly GCA_014925825.1 of Pholiota molesta. NCBI lineage: Eukaryota > Fungi > Basidiomycota > Agaricomycetes > Agaricales > Strophariaceae > Pholiota > Pholiota molesta. Next base: position 15,261 of record JACGCK010000215.1, read on the forward strand.
AAGTGGGAGGAGGAAGTTGAACAGAACTAGAAAGCAAGTGGCCTTTTTGTACTCTGATTTGGCTGGTAAAGCAACGATAGCAGTGGCACTGGCTTGTGCCATGATTTCTGGCCGGATACCGTATAAACGCTTTGTGCCACTGACCCCACCGCTGTAGTCATTGTTCAGCCGGTCAAGCGCGATTACCCAATATGGTTGAGAACAAACAATTTTGAATGACGCGCACAGATAGAGAAACACTAGTCGTCATGATAAGCAGGAACAAAGCGACAACTTGAAAAAGGAACCTAGCTGTCTACAGAGCTGCCTAATCAGCGAAAGCAAAGGAATTGATTATTTTGCACATGCCACAGAGATTTACTGCAGAGGCGCTGTCAAAACTGGCTTGACTCTTGAGTTGCTCTTAATCGTAAATGACTGCGTGGTACAAGCGCAAGCGTGGTCACTATTGTGTGGCGCATTTGCAAGCTTGTTGCAAGCGCTTCGTCACATTTTGTCTAATACAGGACGTATGTCACGCGTCACGTTCCCATATCAGGCCAGTCTGTGTCTATCGCGTCGCTTTCATTTTCAACGGGGCAAATCAGACGATAACGTAGGGCTTTTGGGTTCAACGCATCTGCCTTGTAGATATGCTGTAGAAATTCGCATTGTGTTTGCAGTCCCAGGCGCGTCGTCGACGCGACTATAGTCACGTGACATGACCTTCCTGTTTCTCAACCTCCGGCGGCAGCTCCGCCATACCCAGGGATTTCCTTTTTTACCCACGCGACCGATTTACACCGAAGTGACCCATTGCACACCGATTTACACCGAATGAAAACACGTGAAACACGTGCAGTCACATGAGATGACGCAATCTCTGCTAGCACACGACCGAGCATCAGCTAGCAGTGCACAAGTCCATCTCAATCTCAAGCTCGTCCGCTCGTCCTCCCCGCACTGCGCCCACAGCACCCGCCTTGCCTACACCACATGCCATTTCATGTACCCTGTCGCCCATCGACTCCTCCGAGCTCGAATGAGCTATGAAACTCTCGCCGATCGACTCTGACTCAGAGATCAGCCACGGCGGCTAATGAAGCGCCCGAACTTCGAGCAATTCTTAATCCGCCCGCGAATCCATAAACCTTCGTTGTGTTCATTACCAGAAAACTGAACGTTATGGGTGTGCATTCACTTTGGAAAGTAAGTGATCTCCAGCTATGATTGTATGAATATTCATTCTGAGATTACTAGGTCCTCGAGCCATTTAAGACGACTCAATCACTCCTCTTGCTCGCTGAAGAGCATCGAACACGCGCAAAATCTGCAGGGATAGTAGGACACGACGCTACGTTGACCATTGGGGTAGATTTGGGGTGAGCTCTTGTCTGCTATCTCATAAATGATGTTATTGACACAGACTTCAAATTTCGTACAGAACTTGCATGGCTGAATGCAATGCAGGAGCTAAAGCTGCTGGAGTGAACAACCAGCGAGCCGGCGCCGGGCTATATCTCTTCTACAAGAAACTTACGGAGTTCCTCAAGGCACCTATCGCCCTCGTTTTCGTACTGGATGGCCCAGCGCGACCAAATTACAAACGCGGCCGCCAAGTTCGACAACAGTGTAATCATGGTCACATGATTACCACGCGCTTCCCATATATACCTTCGTACTTTACACTTCAGTTCAGGACTCTCTCTCTCTTCGAACTACCCCTACGCTACGTGTCTCAAGAATACATCGTGGTCTTATTCAGTTCGCGTGAGTCTTAGTGTTTGCCAACGTGTCTCTACACGTTGGCCTTCCACTTTTTTTTGAATATCCGCCACAAAAATACCGCATACATCTACTCAACATCGAGTAACACAACCAGCTTGCTCATACGTCTTCGACTACCTCGCATACATATCAAACCGTTACTTTGAAGACTCAGGTCTTTGAGAGTACGTTAACGATTTGTTATCTACCCGCTTAACGTCTAAAGCTCAAAATGTCCTGCTCATCGCTCCCCCCAAACGCTCTAGCTTCTAGAACTGCAACCGTGGCTCCTAAGCTAAGATCAAACAAAAATCCTGCCTCTGTCCCTTTACCCGTTTCACCGCCTCTTACGACTTCTGGTCCTGCTTCTGGTCCTTCCTCAGGGCAAGTTCTCGAAAATCAGAACGCTTCCGTCCTCCCGCCTGGGTCCTCTTCGCCTCTTCCACCTCTGACTCCTGACCCCGAACCTGAACAACGTCTAAACTCCAGCTCTGACTCTTCTTCCGACTCCGATACCGCTCTCGCTACCGCATATACGAACGTTAAACGCGCATATAGTAACATGGCTTCTTCCAAAACGACTTCCCAAGCTACCGTCGAACATTCTGTAACGAAACATTGTCCTATCTTGACTCCTGGTGACATCTCCGCCAAGATTCTCGTCGACCTCGGTGACGCGCATAATGAATTTTTCATAGCGAAGGACATTACCGAGGCTGAAAAGGTCAAAAAGGTGCTTGGAGGTTTCAAAGACGTCCATATCCGTGACTGGATTGCGTGCGAACGCGATCGTCTCATCGCCCTCTCGTACAAGGACTTCATGGCCGAGGTTAAGGCTAACTACCTACCTGCGGACTGGGAGGAACAGACTCGCTCCCAGCTGCTCGGAATGCGGATGTCGAAAGACGCGAAATTCTGGGACTGGTGCCAAGAAGTTCGAGCTCTCAATATCGTTCTTCGCGGGTCTGACTCCCATTTGAATGAAACTGCTCTCAGAAACCAGCTCGAGGCCGCCTTGGAAGCAAACCTCCGTACGTACTGCTTCCGCGAGAAGATCAATAAGGTCACCGTTCTCAAGGACTGGGTCCTCGCCGTTAAGGCGGCCGACGAGAAGCTCAAGGATGACAGAAAACGTGCTCGCGAACTTGTTAGCGAGGAATCTCAGCGCAATGCTAAACGTCCTGCTCTTGCCAATACCTCCCGCTCTAACGTGAACAACAATCGTCCTGGATCTTCTTCCGACGCTGTGGTTCCCAGGCCTCCTAAGCTTGAGGATGACGAACGCGCGTTGTTGGTTAAACACAATGGATGCTTCTGTTGTCGTCAGTTCAACCAGAACCACAGCGGTCATAACTGCCCCAACGGTTACCCCAATGGGTCGTCTTACAAGAAGTTAACAGCTTCTTCCGACGCCGCGGGTAATGCGCCGAAGACCATTAAGGCTGCTCAGAACACCGCCTCCGGCTCGAAGAGCAAGGGAGGCAAGGCCGTCGCTTCCGTTGCTCCTGCGAACGACAACGCCGACTCCTCTGGTGAGGAGGAGGATTTCGTTTCTTCCGTCATGCCCAATGCTGCCCTTGGTAATGGCTCGTCGTCTGAGGATGATGTGAGTGAACAACCATTGCGCTCAAGGCATTATACTGCTAAATTCAAGCTCTTCGCTAAAGACTTAGACTTTGCTTTAATATTCGCTGCGCTTATCGACAACGGCGCTCATGTCGTGCTTATCCGTCCTGAAGTTGTTCAAGAATTGAAACTCGAAACTTTCCGCTTGCCTCGCCCCGAAACGGTCACTGTCGCTATTGCTGATGGCTCTAAAAAGAAAAGAATGACTCTTACAGACTATGTTAAATTCACGGTCACTACATTAGATAACGCTTGGACTTCACGTACTGTTCGCGCAATTATAGCTCCGGGCCTTTGCATGCCCCTTATACTTGGCCTTCCGTTTCTTGAGCATAACAACATTGTTGCGGATCATGATAACCGCAGTTGTATTGACAAGAAAACAGGATATAATATCCTAATCCACCCGAAATCGTTCCTCCCTTGCCTCCTCCGCCTCCTCCAGGCCCGAAATTGCGTGAACAGGCGCGTTTTCTTAAGAATGCTAAAAAGTTGGCCTTGTGTGAATTATTGCTTGTTTGCAAACAACGTGTCCGTGATAAGAAGCTTCATTTTGAAGACGTCAAGGATGTAGACGTTGTCGCATCCATACGGGATGCTATCGAAAATATTGCTTTTAAAGAAAAGCTTCGAAAGAAAGCCGAGAAAGTCAAGAAAGAATTTCGTGAAATCTTCGAACCTATACCGCACATTGATAGCTTGCCTTCAGATTATGTCGCACGAATTAAGCTCAAGGACGCCGAAAAGACAATCACAAATCGTGTCTATGCATGTCCACGTAAATACAAAGAGGCTTTTAAAACCTTGATACAGCAACATCTCGACGCGGGTCGGATCCAGCTTTCTTCTTCATCCTTTGCTTCTCCCTGCTTTATTATACCCAAAGCAGACCCTAATGTCCTTCCTCGCTGGGTAAATGACTACCGACAACTTAATGCTAATACAGTGACAGATAATCATCCCTTACCCCGGGTTGACGACATCTTGAACGATTGCGCGAAAGGAAAAATTTGGTCAACTATCGATATGACAAATTCTTTTTTTCAAACTAGAATGCATCCAGACGATGTCGCTTATACTGCTGTTAATACCCCATTCGGTCTCTATGAATGGCTTGTGATGCCTATGGGCCTCAAGAATGCTCCCGCAATCCACCAGCGTCGAGTGACGAAAGCTCTTCATGGGTTAATTGGGAAGATATGTCACATATATCTTGACGACATCGTCATTTGGTCCACTACTGTCGAGCAGCATGAAAAGGACGTCCGTGCAGTGTTTGAAGCACTGCGAAAAGGTTGTCTCTATGTTAACGAAAAGAAGACTGATTTATTTCAGACAGAGATAAATTTCCTAGGTCATAAAGTCTCTGCGAAAGGTATCGAAGCTGATACAAAGAAGGTCGATGCTATATTATCTTGGCCTATTCCTAAGTCTGCGACACAGACACGCTCTTTTCTAGGTTTGCTACGCTACATCGCTTCCTTCCTGCCAAAACTTGCGGACTACACGGTGGTGCTTTCGAACTTGATAACGAAAGAAGCGGATAAGGTATTTCCGCCATGGACGGACGACCATCAAGCTGCGTTTGACAGCATCAAGAAGCTTGTAGTCTCTCGTGAATGCCTTACGACCATCGATCTTGGTTTGCTCCCTACGCACAACATCTATGTCACTACGGACGCCAGTGATTTCTGCTCAGGCGCGGTCCTCTCTTTTGGAGAATCTTGGGAGACCGCGCGTCCTGTTGCGTTCGATTCCATGACTTTCAAAGGTCCTCAGCTTAACTATCCTGTTCACGAAAAGGAACTACTCGCTATAATTCGCGCATTATCCAAATGGAGGGTCGACCTTTTGGGTGTTAAGTTCTTCGTTTACACTGACCACAAGACCCTGGAGAATTTCGATATCCAACGAGACCTTTCACGACGACAAGCGCGCTGGATGGAACTAATGTCACAATACGACGCTCGAATCGTCTACGTCAAGGGTGACGACAATACGGTCGCTGACGCGCTATCGCGTAGGCCGAATGCTTCGATTGACGCTACGCTGGATGCAGAGCGTCGAGCCAAAAATGCTTACACCTTCTGTGCGGACGACACCGATGACGATGAAATTGCCTCAATCTTACCAGAGAACTGCGGCCCCTGCTGGAATGCCGCTGAGTATCTCAGTTCATTATCTGTTGATTCTGCTGACGTCGTTGACAGCGTGTCAACCGTTTTGACCATTTCAGCGGACAAAACCTTCTTAACAGAAATAAAGGCAGGGTATGCTACAGATAAGTGGGTACAGAATACGCTTCTCAACGGCCACCACGGCATCCCTGGGATTCAACGACGCGATGGCCTGTGGTATGTGGGCGATCGTCTGGTCATTCCTCGTACTGGAAACGTTCGCGAAACACTCTTCCGACTCGCTCATGACGTCTTGGGTCATTTCGGTTTCGACAAAACGTACGCGGCCTTACGTGGATCATATTATTGGCCAAATATGCGTAAGGATTTGGAAACAGCTTATGTTCCTGGGTGTGCCGACTGCCAACGAAACAAAAGTGCAACATCAAAGCCCTCTGGACCTTTACACCCTCTCCCTGTCCCTGATTCTCGCGGGGACTCAGTCGCTATCGACTTTATTGGACCTTTGCCAAAGGATAAGGGTTTCGATATGATTGTGACGTTTACTGACCGTCTGGGTTCAGATATCCGTTTATATCCCTGCAACTCCAACATCACGGCTCCCGAATTAGCGAAATTGTTCTTTGAGGGCTGGTACTGCGAAAATGGTCTGCCTTTGGAGATCATTTCGGATCGCGATAAGCTTTTTGTTTCTGTCTTCTGGAAAGCATTACACGTACTAACGGGTACGAAAATTAAGATGTCCTCTAGCTACCATCCTCAGACGGATGGTGCAAGCGAACGGACAAACAAAACAGTTAACCAATTGCTACGTTATCACGTCGACAGAAATCAGACTGGTCAGTTAATGTAAGAGGGCCGTACTTCTGCAACATTAGCCATTACACGGTCAGATAAAATGAATAATCATTCAGCCAGCCAGAAGTATATATGAGTAAGTCCGCCAGGCTTACACCCTCCCAGGCTTTAAGAACTTTATTCCCCGGTGGTGGGATTTCTTTTTTTGGGATTAATTGTTCATATAAGTGACCCCAGGGAATCGAACCCTGCCCTCTGCCTCCCGCTACACAAGGATGTCAATCTGCTGGCAATGTATTTTTGCCTCCCGCTAGGATTGATCCCTCGCTGCTGGCAGAAGTTATTCATTCAGTTAATGTGTCCACAGGTTTCTCACCTTTCGAATTGCGCATGGGCAAAAACGCGAGAATTATACCTCCTTTGGTACCTAAAACATTGGATGCCGCACCTGATGAATTACAAGCTTGGGAAATCATACAGAAAACTCGAAGCTATTTCGCTGGAGGCTCAGGATAACCTCCTACTCGCTAAGATTTCCCAATCTGCCCAGGCTAATAAATCTCGTACGCTGACTTTCCCTTTCGCCGTAGGCGGCCGGGTTCGTCTCTCGACGCTACACAGGCGTGGTGAATACAAGCGTAGCGGCGACGGACGTGTCGCGAAGTTTATGCCTCGCTATGATGGACCGTATACTATCGTTAAAGTCGACGAAGAACACTCAACTGTGACTCTGGATCTGCCGAATTCGCCTAACATCTTCCCTACTTTCCACACTTCCAACGTAATCCCTTATGTGGAGAACGACAGTACTCTGTTCCCTTCCCGCGAATTCGCTAAACCTCCGCCAATATCCACTGATAGTGGTGATGAGGAGTATTTCATCCGCGATATCATCGACGAACGGCCGTGTGGTCGTGGTTTCCGTTACCTCGTACGCTGGGTGGGCTATGGCCCTGAAGAAGATCGCTGGCTCCCTGGTTCCGAACTCAAGGACACTGAAGCGCTGGACATCTGGTTGGCCAGAAAACGGGTTGTTTGAGGTTTTTTTTGTATTACCTTTCTCTTCTTCGTTTGGCCAGCCGGTAGCTTTTTCCCACAGGGTTTTGACGCACCCGCGCTGTGCATTGTATGTATATTTCTTCTATTCTTTTGCTTTTCTGCTTGCTTTGCTTTTCTCCCCTATCTCAATTTTCGTGGGCAGGGGGGGTGTAATCATGGTCACATGATTACCACGCGCTTCCCATATATACCTTCGTACTTTACACTTCAGTTCAGGACTCTCTCTCTCTTCGAACTACCCCTACGCTACGTGTCTCAAGAATACATCGTGGTCTTATTCAGTTCGCGTGAGTCTTAGTGTTTGCCAACGTGTCTCTACACGTTGGCCTTCCAAACAGTCCATCTGGTGGACTGATCTTGCTGTGGAGCTCATCAACCATTTCGGCTATCGGATTCATCTCGTAAGTGACCTTGATATCTTTATCCAAGCCGAATCACAATGTCTGTCCAGGCGCCTGGGGAAGCAGAAGCCGAGCTCGCGAAACTCAGTTCAGAAGGACATATCCATGCCGTTATTACAAGTGATAGCGACGCCTACGTATTTGGAACCGCTATGCTCCTTCGAAAGTATGTCAATTACTTTGTTCTACTGATTCAACATGCTAATAAATTATACAACATAGCATTCTAAGAAAAGACCGTGCAAAAGATCGAAAGGATTTGGACGAGTACCATGTTTACATGGCTGGGGATTCGGATTCGGGAGGACTTCCGTTGAGTCAGGGAGGGCTCATACTTTTTGCTCTCCTCAGCGGCGGAGACTATGGACCTGGAATTACAGGATGTGGCCCGACGACCGCATTGGCTTTGGCCAAATGCGGATTCGGAGACCAGCTCCTTGCCGCTCACCATCAACTCAACGACGCCGAATACGAACAGTTCCTTATCCAGTGGCGCTGCACTGTCCGAAGAGAGTTACACACAAACTCTCGGGGCATTCTTCCCCGTCGCCAGCCTAACGTTGCTGCAGCAATTTCAGACAGCTTTCCGAATCGCCGCATTCTCCGTCTTTATGCCACCCCTGTTACATCATGGTCTCCAGGCTATACTCCACCTGATGTTAGCCACTGGGGCATCAAGCAGCCGTCAATCCCCGCGATTACTGAATTTTGCCGCCGGCATTTCCGATGTACGACGCAACAAAAGCTGAAGGAGAAATTCAAGTCAAATCTCTGGGAGGGAATTTTTTTGCAGATGCTCTATTCCGTGAGTTATCCCTTTTCTCTATCGTACTCAAACTCATTTGATTACTAGGCATCAGTGACATATATTCCCTCAGAACATCGACTCCAGCTGCCGGACTCAAGGCATGCCATTGTATTAGATATATCATGGCAGGAGCGTCGCGGCCAGTTTACGCACATCTTCGGGACCGAGCCACAACCAAAGCTGGTGGTATCCACTGCGGACTTCATCAACTCAATGGGTTTAAATGCCATGGGAAGCGGCAGCCATGAAGAGGATAAAATTACCGTTTGGCCACGCGCTTCTCTCCTTCCACCGCCGTTGTATGAACAGGTTTATGAAAAGGTGAGTCTGTTCTCAATGCAGTAAAACAACGTAATATGTAATCCCCAGAAGCAAATTAAAAAAAAGACAGCCCTGCAAACATCGCTCCGTCTGCATGCCCCTGACACGTCCACTAGTCCTGTCAATAGCCATAGGGGTGAACGGAGTCAGAGTGGAGTGAATAATTCATATATTGATCTCACCCTAGATGACTGAGGTGGATTGGGCTTGAAATCATGTATATCTCCGACATTTTATTATGTACCCTGTATGTACCAAAAAAATTATCGCTCAATCTATCTATTGCTTTTCTGTTTAATTTTCACCTCTTGGAGTGTTGATAACAAGCCCAATCCTATCTTCCACATATGCTCCTTCAATCCTTGCCTTTTCTCATATTGCAGCTTATCTTCAACTTGCAGGGCCTTATCGGTTCGGAACCCATTATCAACATACCGGAATATGCTTCCAGCGCAGTATTGAGTAATAGAGACCCTGACATCACCATCAGCAACTGGGATATTGGAGTGCGTAATGGTGGCGGATGGAATAAGGAGGGTATAGCCGTGAGGGAATTCGATAACGAGCTTCAGCTCCCAAAGTACCAAATGCCCTCCTCGCGTATGATCAAAATCCCCAAGTGCAGTAATTGCGCACCATCCAAAAGGGCAGTTCTGAGTGTCGCGATGTTTGTCGCAACAAACATTTCGAAAATTACAAGCAGTGGTGGGAAATATTGTTGTCGGAGATGTGCGTTTGAGCTTTGTGTCGTGGGCAAGAAGGGCTTCGATACGTATTTTCTGATAGTTATATACCCCTGGATTCCAGAATGCAAAGGCCGCTAAACCGGATTATAAGTTAACAGGCACTGGGAAGCATGAATACGCGGAAGGTGCATACCATTTTGAAACGCTGATATGCGTTTGAACCCAGGGCTCTTTTGAATTCTGTCAATCTTTGCTTGATGGCGGCGATAGTCAAGGTTGAGAGGGTGCTTGAAACCATTTGGAAGAGTAAACCCGAAATTTATAGCAGGAAAGCTGCCGCGTTTGTGATTCAACTCGCTTTTTGTGAATGCATTTGAATGTGATTCTTCGACAATAATTTTGAAAAGCTCATGCGTTTCTTTATCGTAGAGGGGATCTTGAGGAGATCCTGCGATGTGGGCAATAACAAACCCATTGCGATCGCAGATGGGCCGCCCAAGTCTTGATGGTGTTCTGTATAATAGCACATGAGTAAAAAAAGACATAAGTGCAGATTTATAACGACGGACGACGAACCCATCTTCGCCACAGGATATATATTGAAACCCGGATTGGATGAGCTTCTCTATTTCAGGAACTTCACGAGGATTTTGAGGTGTAGGCTTGTTTAGTGCTGTATATGCTCCACTTGCAACTGGCAGTTTAGCGGTATCAAGATTCGTCTTGACAGCTCGTGCCCCGTTGAGATGTTTACGGACAGACTTCGTGGATGGGCTATATCCATGGCGCATAATTTCTTCACTGCGATTATGGCGCCTTCGCTTGTGTTGACGGGATAGACTTGGAGCAGAAGGCTCATCTTCTGAGATGGCCGGCGATAGCCCTACTGTAGAAAGAACAACATCTAAAGAAATGCAGATGTGTTCCGTCAGCTTTAGTGGACCACTGCGAATCATGGCTACATACCTGGAGGGTTCTGCTCATTTTCATTTTCCAGTTCATTGATAGCCGTTCGAAGAAGGGTTGGGAAATCAGCATCTGCGGTAGAGGCAGCCGCAACCGACGCGTCCACTGACGCGTCCATACTGGCCGCCAACGCGTCCGCTGACGCGTCCATCCTCGGCCAGTATAGATCTGCTAAGAAATATGTGGTGTAAATAAGCCCCTGCACTATGAAGAAATAGAATGGCAGAGATTCAAACGTACAGATTTTCTGAGAAGCCATAGCGCGTTGTATCAATGCACCTGTAACGATACATTCAAAGTTCGTCAGCATCTCGATTAATTGGAATATAATGCAGGTCAAGAGCCCAGGCGTGAGCTCGATTGACCTGCGAATTAAGCACTTACTGGACGAGATGTTCAGCCACTGAGATCGATTGATAGCAAGAGGTTGACGTGCAAGAGGATTGAATAACGCAAACGCGTTTGGTTGAAAGTCAGACTTAACCTTACTGTAGGGTTATATCAAGCTGGTCAAGCAGAGTATAGTGCTTCATGCTTGCTCTGAACTATTGCCTAGCGTACTCTATCCCCAATATTGCTGTGAGTATCTCTGAATTCACTGAGCATAACAGACCTAACGGTCGCCTAAGGCTTGTTGACATCATAGAGATCTCCTTAATTCCTGACAGATCTCGGACACAATAAATCTCGGAAAATATGTTCCACCCTGCATCCGTATGTACCTGAGCGCTTATCCACGCTGCCGCAGACATGCTAATCTACCTTGTTCAGATCTCTTTATTATCCCTGACGCTAAGCCAACATATCGACGCTCAGGGTGATATCCATGCTATGACGGACACGGAACCATTTTTCGGAGCTCATTAGCTCGGTATAGTAATTACCCGAAATTTGAACAGTTCCCTCCTTACCCTCCCCCTAAATCTGCCCCTCTCCTCTCTAGAATTACTGCCAAAATGTCGCAACAAGATGTTTATGACCCGAAAGTAATACTTGCGACCCTCAAGAGCTTGGAAAAGACTCCTAAGGAAGGAAAGGCGCTTGAAGACAAGTGGAAATTAAGTGTACGTTCATTTATTAAATCTTAAGCATTCAACTCTTAAACTTTATTCTATCAGGTTAATAAACAAGTTGAGACTTGGAGGAAACATAAAGACAACAAGTCAACGCCGATCGCTCAGTTGAAATGGGAGGCGGAGGTTATCGAATATGTCAATTATCTGCGTTCAAAGCTCACTGTGCATGGAAATGCTAGCGCCGAAGCGAAGAACACCCCGCGGGTTATCGACAAAAACATCCCCCTTCTTGGACCTCGCTTCAGTCCACCGACGTTCCTCCATTATGCATTGCGAGATGCAACGCCGCTCATCAAACCCGAATATATGTACCTCAATGTGCTCACCGTCGTACACCCAGTCCTTTATCCAACGATATTCAAAGCATGTCCAATTTGTGATTCCTCTGATTTTCTATGGGACGGGTGGAATGCCACGGGAGCTCGGAATGTCCTTGGTGTTCGCATGAACGAAAGGGCAATAGGGTGCCAACTGCGATGCAAGAATTGCATCCAGACCAAAGATGACCCTAAATCCAAAGGGTACTGTTTTGCTACAACAAACCGCGTCTTTTGGGAGAAATGGGAGCATTGGAAAATACCGAGTAAGCTGTTTCATTATTTCTCAGCGCTGTTACAAATGGACTTACCATTGCGCATATTTGCGATTAGGAAGCATTCCATACTTTCTCAAACGCACTGCGGTAACACATGAGCTCTTTGACTTGATCACAGAGCTCCGTCCATCATATACATCTGCTGGTATAGCGGAACACCTAAAGCGTAAGTTATATTCAACATATATTTCTAGTTCAATCATTCTCATCGATATTAATTACAGAGCTACATCTACTTGAGTACAAGCAAAGAATGCTTGAATATCTGTCATACTTTCAATCTATGCGACAGAATCCATTTGCGAAAAACAGTCTTCAGATGTTCTCTTCGCCTGAGGATGAGAACGGCTACGCAGACTCTTTCGTTACAGCTGATTTAATCACGGACTTGTACCTCGATTTCGCTGCTAAGGTTCGGGAGTCAGAATCAATTGAATACTGTAAAACCAGGATAGGTAAAAATCCTGATTTTGGTCTTTCAATATATCACTTACAATTCTTTATCAGCGAAATCTATTTCGATGGATAACACATTCAAATCAGCAGGCAAGGCAGTCTTAGTGGATAAGGATGGGCAACGCCAAAATCCCTTAAAGGGCGGGATTCTCAGCGCGCTCAATGAAGAGGGTGAAGGACTGGCATGGGTACGTCTATAATTATCGTGATTTGAGATAGGCGCCAGTCTTTCTAATACTTAACTTTGATTGTAGAGGTTCTGTACAAGCAATTCACCTGCAGAAGCACGGGAATTATTAGAAGGTATCCGCCGACGTCATGATGCTTTGGGAGTTGAGACGCCCTCAGCCGTTATTGTCGACAATTGTTGTCAAGTTCGAAAATTCATTGAAGACGGCCTTGGCAAGAAGACTTTCGTGGTGCTGGATGTACATCATTTTATGATGAGGTTCGTCTTCTTCAATCTTCCTAATGCAAAATAAATCAGCGTTAACTTGTTCATATTCTATTTCATTAGATATAACGCAGTAATATGGGGAGGCGTTAAGAATCCCCATCGCCGCGAAGTCCTCCTTGACATCCGAGATGCGATCATCAAGAGACCTGCAGAACCGAACGTACCTGCTCTATACTGGACACAGAAAGAGCAAGAAAAAAGACTTCAAGACGCGTATACGAAGTGGTTGGATCGCGGTGAAGTATGGTCAACTGCTGCATCAAAGGTACCGCTCTAGTATTTTCACATATTATGAAACATACAGTCTCATTTTAATTATTTACTAGGTACACGCTGATCAGCTTGCTCATGTGAAAAAGGGATGCTTAGCCCGTCCTCGAGAAGATATCTGCATGGACGGTAGTCGCATTGAGGGATCACATAAAGCATGGAACTCCCTCCAGCGAGCTCATCCCAGCGGTATTGAGGTGTATACAGCTCTTGGACATGATTTCTTTCTTCGACGGAATATCCGCGTTGCATCAGCTCGTCTCGAAAAAAAACGTGTCGTGAACTTCAGCGAATTTCTCGCTTCAACTCACTCGTCGCACCATATACAACTCGTCAACTATGTTGCGGCCCTCTTTAATTCATTGTACGCCAAAGAGTCGCTTGCATCGCAGGCAAAGCTTGCCACCTACCCAATTCTTCCCCAAGTCCATGTTACCGAAATGATTGGATTAGTAAAATCACCACATTCTCTGACATTTGGTGGCCTGGTAGAGGTGAAGGCTGAAACCGCCGACCAGGATACTATTCTTATCGAGGATATCGATGCCGAAATCTCAGAGATGGATCAACGGCGATTTATTCAGTCACTGGAGATCGATGAGCGACTGCTGTCGGTTCCAATGGCTCGGGGCAGGATCTCGTCTAGCGACCAGGATACCTCCAATACTACACTGCCAAACCTGTCGACTCCGCCGGACGCGACACCCGTTTCTTCCATGCCAACCCAGAAACGGAAAGGACGCGAAAACAACATGATAGAAGCATTCTACAGTACGGCGGTCAGTACCTCAGACGACATGCCGAATTCGAAGCGCAGACGCCATGCTGGGCCTCTTGGTCCGAACATGGCTGCATTGGACTCAACCAATTCCCTTGAATCGAATGATATATCGCCTGAAACGCAGGTGAGTAGTATTTGAATTAATTTTGCGAGGACAAATCTGATCTGATCTGATATTTGAAAACATAAAGGTGTCCTTCGACGATAACGATATGGCTTTGATGGACTCAGAGCTAATAGACAACGTGGTAGCCACCGAGGTTCACGTTCCATGCACACCGGTGTCAACATCTCAGGCGAGCAGCAGCACCACACGTGCATTTTTTAGATTTCAAACAGCAGAGGAGAAATCCTCGCTAAAGCCCAAGGCCACTCAACAATCCATCCGAGCTTCTGAGGCATCACCAACCTCTTCACTTGACCTAGACGTGCTTAGACGCCCTTTACCACTTCCCACCTCACTGCGTGATAAAGGGATGACCCGATCACAGCTGGTTTTTAGCATCGGAACGGCTATCGATCCTCGCTCACTTCGAATCTCTGGCGACAGTGAGTTCTTTTTATTCATGGACATGCGTGCAGAGCATCAGTGGATGTCCCTTGGGATGAATACGTCAAAATGGGCATCTGCCACAACGCTCTACAACGAGCGCTTGGAGAAATTAGGAAAAGAGAAACATTTCGAAGTATTCTTGAAGAGCCCTCGAGCGTTAATGGACAAACTTAACGAGGTCGAGCGTATGATCTCCGAAAGAGTTTTTAAAAAGGACTATCTATGTACGTGAAACCAAATCATAACATACTTAATTCTGATTTCTGACTCCCTTTGCTACGTAGCGCGACCGCCGCCGAATAGTTCAAAACAACCAAGTGAAACATTTTGGTTGAAGCACTGCCATGCCGTACCTGCCTTTATCAACATAGAGGATGATGGCGATGCCGCCAGCAATGGTCCTATGCAGAAGAAAGTAAGTTTTGAAATAAGGAATCAAAGAGCTTTATGACTTATATACCTATATTATAGCGTAAATCACCAGTATGTTCGCGTTGCAATACGGTAATGTATGCCGGGCCTAGGAACAAGTTGAACCATAAACGAGGTATTTGTGCGGATGGAGTCGCCTCAAAACTGAAGTCAGGATCCCTCGATAGTGCGCTACCAGTTTGGCCGCAACCGGAAGGAGTATTCCGCAATGGACAATTGTTCAACCCCACCTTTTTCCTACTTACCGTGCGCAATCTCTATGAAAAGGTCGTCGAGCGCTCAACGCAACAGAGTTCGGGAGAAAGCAACACAGCAAACGACTATACCTTGGAGGATGAAGCATTCTCACAAATGCTCACTGCTCGGACGAAGTTAATCGATGGCCATACATTTTTCCTCCTCTTCGCCGACCTTGGTTTAGAAGGGAATCCATGTGATGCGCTGATTTCAGAGATTGAGGGACGCCGTTACCTTCGAATTGACTGCTTGTAGCGCGATTTTTTGGGTTTAATTTAGTATAACTTAGTATTCAACTAGAGTAGTTATCATTACAGCCAATTCTAAGTTCTAACAGTCCTTTTATGTTTAATTTATACGTCAAAGGGTTTCGCGTTATCGTTATCGGTACGACATCGCGCTGAGTGGTATTGACAAGGGTCCACCCAAAACAGAAATCCCTGCCTACGATTTATGGGGAAGGGGGGAGATCTCCCTGCGATCAGAAACGCACCACAGGCGTTCTGACAACCCTGGGAATCACCGATTTTTCCCTCCGGCTGCTGTGCCAGTTACATTTATACCGCCCCGAGTCTGGATTCAACAAGTCCTTCCTTCCCCAGATTCCATATCACACAGCGCCCAGGTCTACTCTCTCTAACAATATCAAGAAACACCACACACCATGAAGAACAAGAACAAGCAGACGAAATTTCCTGTGGTAAGCCCCATCTCAAGCGCGGGTCCTCCGCCAAGCGCCGATAGCGCTTTTCCTCGTCTGAATCTCACGCACCCCCTCCCCGCCTTTCTTCGGGCCCCTTCCCCCCTATCCACGATGTAACCCCACCAGGCCCGGATAAAGAAGATCATGCAGAAGGACGAGGAGGTGGGAAAGGTGGCGCAGGCGACCCCGATTGTGATTTGTGCGTGGTGGCACTTGCCTGCCTGCAGTGGCTTTTTATGAATGGCCCCTGTTGGCCCCCCCTTTGTTTTTTATTATTATAGCGAAAGCACTCGAACTATTTTTGGGTCTTATCATTGAGCAATCGGCGAAAGTGACGACGGAGAGGGGATCGAAGAAGGTCGAGGTGTACCACCTGTGCGTAGTCCGCTTTCTCTCTCTGTTGGTACTAGTGGATCTGACGTTCGTTCTCATGCATTGTCATTCAGGAAACATGCTGTAGAGACTACGGAGACCCTGGATTTCCTCAAAGAGCTCGTGCAAGACATCCCCGACCCATCTGCAGGCGGCACCATCGACTTCGAGACCGAGAACGCAGACACCAAGAAAAAGCGAGGCAAGGGCCGCCGCGCACCCGCCGATGCCACCGCCCCCAAGCGGCGACGCAAAAAGAAGGGCGATTCCTCACCGGGTGGCGACGGCGACGACCCACGGAACGCCGCGATGAAAACGCCGCCCGACGACCAGGAAGAGGACGTGGACATGCAGGACAACGACGACGAATACGACGACGAGGAGGAAGCATCGCGCCCTGCGGGCGGGGCGTCATCCTCGTATCGACCTCGGCCACCAAGGAGTCCGAGTGACGGCGAGGAAGAAGAGGATAAGCCCTTCGTTCCTCCACGACGAAAGTGATACCATGTGTCGTTTTGGCGCTTTATAAATATAACGGCTTCTGTGTGTAATTTAGGGCGATGTATCTCGATCTGTATTGTAATTCCATTTTGCAAGGGCATTTCGGGTTTTGAAAACGGGATTGTCTCTTCCAGCTGATTCGGACCTGAGAGAAATCGTAAAGTGCACTGATCAAGAGACAAGACAGTCATGAAATCTGCGCAATTAGATTAATTCAACCTCTCCTCTAAGTACAAGCTGCTCCACGACGGAATATGGCATCAGCGACATGTGTCCCTTCTCCATATCTAATGTATCCCCACTGCAGAATGCGAATCAGAATACAAGCTCAGGAAGATCAAGCAAACATCACAAGAAGCTCACTCGGGAAGGCGTACTCGAGGACATCGTTTCAGAGCATGAACAAATACTGGGCGTGATTTATCAGGCTCCGTAACTAAATTAAAGCTCTTGAATACCTCATACACTGACGAGGAAATTTTTGCGAACATACCCATAGGAGGAACGAACAGCGGCGTATCATCCAGATGTGACTGTTTTTCTGGAAGACTTTGCAGAATCGATAAATAAAAGTGCTGATCTGTAAGTTTTGCATGGCTGGACAGTATTTAGAGAAAAGAAAACATCTGAGCAGCTACATTACTCACCGGCTGGCATGATCTCGTTCCGCGGCCGTTAATCGTGTCTGAATCTCAGCATTGGTCGTAATAAACCGAGCATAGCGTTCAATCTGAACATCTGATCAGTCAGTACTCAAATCAGAGCTTGAACATCGGTAATCCTGCCCACCTTGAACAGCCGTGTCCGCACATACGATCTCACCACAAACTTGACCCGCTCCACCTCCGTCTGCACGAGCATGATCCGTATGTGCTCCTCCTCAGACGACGACGGGTCCCCGCGCAGCAGCTGCACCGCGTCCGACTAGCCACCACGCACGGATCAAAGGACGCAACCAACCAAACCAGTGAGCCCAGCAGCCCGTCGCACAAAACACAGCGCAGCGCACCTGACGCCGAAGGTGGTCGAGCAAGTTCGTCAAGAGCGCCTCCTGCGCGGGGAGGAGGTCGGGCGCGAAGCGCTCGTTCAGCCAGTGCCGCGTCAGCTGCTCGAGGGGCGTTTCGGCGGCGTCGTCTTCGAAGAGGTTGAGCTCGCGGTCGTCGGGCATGGCCAGCGCCATTGGGACGTCGTTGAAAAAGTCTTCGTCGTCGTCGTCGCGGTTGGGGGGCTGATGTGAGGGCCCGGCGAGGCCATCTGCGCCCCGGGTATTGTTTTCCCTGCCTCGATACATGGTATTCCGTTATCCAAGAAGTTAGTGGCAGAGAATAAGGATGGGAGGTTTGGAAGCCTGAGCCGATGCAAGATCTACGGAGTATGGAATCGAAAAGCACTTTAGCATCGGTGTCGCGCTTTTGGCTGCCCTAAAGATACTCGTGACCGACGCGGCAGCACTGTCTTCCTGCAATTCTTCTCTATTGCTTTCATCATCTTACTACATAGGTAAGTACATCTAATGGTTTCAGTCATATTATGAGGCTAAAATCAGAGCCATTAGGGGGGGTCAGAGTGGGCGTTTCTGATGCCGTTTCACGAGGCGTTTCTGAGGCGTTTCTCGACGACTCGTATCACCCAGAAACGTGGGAAACTACAGAAACAGAAACGCCTGAATCCGCCTCTGGAGCAGGCTCCTAAACCAGCCTCTCGTATCGAGAATCCTTATCTTATCAGAAGACAAATAAGGATAAACAAAACTAAAGATGAGGAGTCTCGATAGAGAGGCTGGCACATCTTAGACTCGGTGATCCCGGGCATACCTATTGCACCTAATGTAGGGTTCATGTTTAACATTTCAACGTCGTTATTTTTTGATGTGTCAGCACAGAGTTCAGTTCATCTCTAGCCTTTAGGTCGGTATATAATCCAAGAATCAATACCTCTTAGCTTAATTTTGGCAATAGAATTTAGTTTGAAGTCAAGAAACAGTATGAGTTATTTAATTTGAATGTTTCCAATGAGTATCAGTGGTTTTGAGCCCTCTCAAAGCCCTCTATAGACCAATATGGGATGTCAAATTGTTTGCAGCTTCTTTTTACTGTTCAGCTTCCACTGAAGTTCAGAAAGAATGGAAGGAGCAAAATTTGAGCAGAATCACCCAGACTGGGGGAGACAGTCTGTTGGGTGACAATGACAAAGTCTGTGCTGTGGCAATTTCAGTTGGAAGTCTTGACTTTTTTTCGATAATTCTAGTCTTCACTGATACATCTATCCAAGATTCCATAAAAAAGGGTAACACTACTTTTATTGACGGGCATGAAGCAACTGCAAGATAAGTTGCTCTAGTTAACTTCGTGACGGAATAGTGACTTGTTTGCTGGCATGCCGAAGCTGAGTGTTATTATTAATAAGCCCTATGTTATGCGTTACTAGGTATGCCCGGGATCACCGAGTCTAAGATGTGCCAGCCTCTCTATCGAGACTCCTCATCTTTAGTTTTGTTTATCCTTATTTGTTTTTTGATAAGATAAGGATTCTCGATACGAGAGGCTGGTTTAGGAGCCTGCCTCTGGAGGAGAATCCACACTCAGAAACGCGATTCTGGCTTCGCCGTTTCTCCTTGTTATGCCCTCTTTTGTAAATTCAATTGAATTAAATTAATATATATAAAAGATTATGTAACTTGTAAGTGCCTGTTATTCTACCGAGAGCGAGTCCATCCTTATCTGTATCCCATCCATCTCGCAGAACTCTTATGCGCCATCCTCGGTCTTCCGCTACTGCTAATACAACGGAAAAGGCTTCCAAGCCTGTCACTAAGAAGAGGGGCAAGAAGGTTGATGCTGAGGAATCTAAACCAGCCAAGCCTCTGCCTGAGGATGACGGAGAGGGTGAAGAGAAGTGTAAGATAGAGTGCGTCGTTCATTTACTACTTTCAAACTACCCTACTAATTAAGCCCTTTAGCTGGAATGGTTCACTTAGCCTCAAGCTCGTGAATGCAATCTTGGCAAATCCAAACATCAAGCAGGGACTATACCCATCTCCTGGCGGCAACATGGCTTCATTGAACAGCGGCGGAAACAAAAAAACAGTCTGGCAATGGAAGCTTGCAATCGAGCTCTTCGAAGACCATGAGGACTACAAGAAGGCCTTTTCCTACACCCTCAACTGTCCCAACGGCCGAACAGCCTCTCAGCGACAGAGCGTATGGGGTGCAAAAATCAAAAACCGTCTAGTACGGTAAGTATTCATCCGTATCTTATCTTCTTTTCTCAATTTATGCTTATAATGTTGAACAGGATGACAAAAATCACTCACGAACATAACGAAACACTGGGGAAAACTGGTCAAGGGATTGAACGTGCAGAAGACGTGGATATGTCATTGAACAACTCGTTTACGAACAAGTGGGGTAAGCACGTTATACATGTATCATCATGGTGCCTATTACTGACTTCCTTCTCAGCGGAAATCATTGCCGAATGTCCGTGGTACCTCGAGATGCGCAGTTTAATCGCTGAGCGCCCGAATATCGTGACTGTTGGGGTTGGGAATAGCTCGTCCAGCATCGACGTTGGAGTTCTTCAAAATTTAGCGGATCCAAGTGTTGACGATGATGATGATGTGGTGACTTCAGAGGCACCCACTTCAGAAGGTCCTGGGCACAACATCCTCAATGACGATGTTGCAGATGCTATCATGGCAACTTCTGACTTAGACATTGAGTCGGAAGCTCTGGAAGAAAAAAAGGTAAGTCATCTATAATGTATAGGATTACGTGTTTGAGTTGATTTGCATTATAGTCTAATGTCAAGCGCAAGGCTGCTCTTGTCCTTAGCGACTCAGAGGATATCAAGCCGACAGTCAAGACTCTCGCCCAACCTGGCAAATCCAAGCTGGCATCTTCCACTGCTGGCCCCAAAAAGCGTACACGCTTGGAAGAGTTAAGTGTTGCTGCTCAGGCTGAGGAACTAACTCGCCAGAAAGAACTAGAAGTCAACAAGGCAAAAATCGAGGCTTCGGCACGTGTCCGAATTGAAAACAGTCAAGCTCAGCGTGACATCATCAAGGCAAAACTCGCACTCAAGTGCCAGGCTAGGGAAGAGAAGGCCAAAAAGCGCAAGGCAAAGATGCAGCAGGAAATCGAGCTCAAGAAGATGCAATTCGAGCATGAGCTTAACATGGCAAAGTTACGCGTATCTGCGGGTATGTTTTGAATATCGTTTTATATGCTTCTACTGAGACAATTAATACAGGATTGCCATCGACATCTGCTATGCAACCACCATCTGATGACTGGACTCAAAATGCTGGTGGGCCCTTCGAGCTCAACTACGAGTTCACACAAGAAGATTTCGCAAACCTTTAAATTTGAATGTATATTTTATTTCTATTGTTATTTCTACTATAGATCTAAAATTTAATTGCTGTCATTTTCGGAGCTGTCATATCGTGCACGCCTCTCTTTATGTCGAAGAAGAGCATCCTTAAGCTGTTCTCGACGTAGACGCCCAGCTGCCAAGTTTGATGCACGAGTGTGACGACTTGATATTACAGCCGGAGTTGTACTTGATTGTGGTCCAGGAATTGGTGTTACATCTGAGTCGCTTGCCGTCGAAAGGCCCTGATTGACAAAAGGATCATCTGCAGCATCATCACTATCACCAGCCATTGCACGCTCTTCAGCCTCGCATTCCATTGCAAAGCTGTGGAGTCCAATACAGCTAATAACCCAGTATGTTGCAAACTTGTGTGAAGCTTCATCAACAATGTTGACACGTAGACCTTTGAGGGACTGAAAGCGACCTTTAAGGAAGCCAATCGTATGTTCTGAACGTATGCGGAGAATTGAAACGTGGTTGTTATAGGTTGAATTTTCACGTTCATCAGACTCAGGCTTTTTATATGGTGCAACAACCCAGCTGCTGATCTAAAAGTGTTTCAGTAAGTCATATTAATCAGTGCGAAAATTGAATGTCAAACAGGATATGCAGAATCGCCCCAAATAAACTCTTCGTTCAGAAAAATGCTTTCATGTTCAATGAATACTCGTGTCTTCTCCCATGCTGTAGAATCATGAGTGCTTCCTGTGAATCCAAAGCCGTAGTCGATAATCCGTAGATTTGGAAGAGAGACTATCTAGATCAAGTAAGCCAAATAGAAGAAGTCTTGAAGAAGAAGTGGGACATACTTGTATGTTGAGCGAATAGTTACATTTACGATCAAAGTAGCTTTCGCCATACCAAAAGGGACGGTCAAAAAGAGGTACCAATGTCCCGTCTACCATGCACCAGCCATCACGCCATTTCCTACAGGAATGGCTCTCAACCCATTGCTTTGCCTCTTCTTTTTCTGCGGGAGTAGGAAGATGAACAGCACTATCCATAAAGCGCTTGTCAAGAATTGCCACCATGACTCGCCGGGTTGCCAGTAAAACAGTGCCTTTTCCATATCCGGACCATCGCGCAACCTTTCGAAGCCCTGCAGCATTGCCAAAGTGCCCAAACCGGTATAAGGCGATGGAGAGTTGATCTTCGATGGGCATTTGCCCATTTGGCGAATTGTTTTGGAATACTGGATGTATTGAGAGCTGTTCGACCATCTTATCAAAGGTAGTAGGGTTGACACGAAGGAAATTGCGGAATTCGGAGGGATGTTCTTGTTTATCAACATCGAGAACCTCACGCATAGTTGCTGGCCGTCGGTGGATGCGTTGGCGGGGCTTCTCATACCGTGTCTGATACATCTTCTCCACGCCTTTGCGCACAAAGAGCCCAAGGTTTCGCACTAAATTGTTGGTCAAATTTGTCTGTGCAAAGTCTGAGTCGGTAGTGTCAGAGAGACTCCAGCCAGTTGAACCTCTTTCTGCCAAGCCCCCAAAGAAACCATCTGTTGAGCTACCGCTACTGTCTGAGTCATCGGATGAGGTTGAACTTGAGTCGTCGTCTGAGCATTCACTGCTGTCTTCAGAGGTTGATCCAAAGAGATTAGATGAGTGACTGGATGAGGTAAAGGAGACATCTGAGGTTGAAAGACCAGCAGAGTCGGAGGTAGGTAGTAAGAGGAGGGTGTTGACAGTACAGGTAGGATCTTGAACAGCAGGTAGGCCGATGGTGTCATGATCAACTTGAAAATCCGGTTGTGGGCTCGTAGTACGTCGTCGTCGGTGCTGGCCACGGTGAGCTTTGCGGCGGACACGAAGGTGTTTCTCGCGCAGTTGACAGAATTGTAGAAACGTCTTTATGAGGGTTTCCGAGTTCTTTTGGCGTTCTGTTCGACGAGGCATGGTTCAAGGGAGGGCCGAAATTCAACCAATGATGACGTTTGCACTTATCACAATCTAATCGTTATCTAATCTCTAAGGTATTGTGCTCTGATTATTCTGCTATGTCCTGCCGCGCTCATAATTCACCAGTGCAGAAACGCCTTGAAAACACCTTGGAAAAACGGGGGGGTCAGAGTCAGAAACCGTTTCTAGGGTGATTCTGGTCCAGAAACGGAAAATTCACCCCGTCTAGAAACGCCTGAGAAACGTCTCGTGAAACGCCCAGAAACGCCCACTCTGACCCCCCCTATTGATATTTGGAAAATAGCCTATACATGATTTCCACCCCTTCTGTTGCTGTTTCTGCGTCTTCCTACCAGATCCAGGAATGCCCAGAGTCTCAGCCCATCGGCATTTTGATATCGTCTGGCAGCTAGCATGGGATTCATATCTGAAATCCCCTATTTCCCCTATATATTTTTTGTTAAGGGTATAAAGCGCTCTCCAGTGCCAAATCAAATGCTCTAGCTCATCGTCAGAATCCCCTCGCCTTCTGAGCTCGTCGAGCTTGCGAGCACTGTCTACGCACTGCACGTCGTGCTAGTATATGCCAGCCGTTCTACCGCGCGACCTTGCTCTTGATCTCAACCTTGAATCTGAAGCGCGCGCTACTCTGATCCTCGTCGGCATCCTTCTTGCCATTCTGGTCGTCTCTGCTGTCATTGCCTTCAACAGACATCCTATTTTTCGGTTCTTCCGACGCGCATTGTGCCTGACCAGACGCGATCCAAATCAGGCTGACACAAAGGTATGTATGGGCCTGCATTAAAACTCTGCCTGAATTAATATCTCACTGTATTATTTGTTTAGGGAAAAGGGTCAGAGAACCAACCGCCTACTTCCTCCTCCCACGACGACATGCCCATCTCCAATTCCCCGCGCGAAGACAGACCCTCCTTCGTCCACCGCATGCCCAACTTCTTCAGCCCAATCCGGAAACACTCCTCGACCCCGCGCTACTCCAGCGTCAACCTCTACCGCGGGGTCAGGGGCCTGCACACCCCGCCTCCTGCCCGGCTCGCGCCCTCCTACCAGCCCCCCATGTCGCCCCCCGACGCATACTCCGGCGCCGGCGTCACGCCGCACATCGCCGGCTGGATGGCGGTGGCTGACGCCGTCGTCGGCGCGCACCCGCACGCGCGCCCGCTCCACACGCGCGTCGCCACCAAGGCCGAGATCGAGATGATCTCCGGGCACGTCCACATCCCCTGGGCGTACAAGGTCGACGGCCGGCCGGCGCCCGTCGCCGTCAAGGTGCAGGTGCCCGACGTGGTGTACCCGGTCCTCCCTGCGCAGCCCGGGATGCTCAGAGACGTCGGCAACGTCCGTGGCGCTGGGCGAGACGCCGTCGCTGGGGATGCTGAGAGTGAAGGTGGCGCGCAGGTCGGAAGACGGCCTACGAAGACGAAGTCTACGCATCGTACGCGTGGCAAAGAAAATGTTCCGGTCACCAGCCTGCCGCCCTCGTTTACCAGAGGCCGCTTCTAGCTATGTTTTCCAACGATGACAATCCCTTTTCCGAGTTCATTTCTTTTTACAGAAACCTATATCGCCATTTCTTTTGCTGCAGCTGGAGATGATACCCAAACCTTATTTATCACCTTCTTCAGCCTGACAATTTGCCTTAATATCCGTCATATCGATAATCGTGCTGCATCCGACCAGTCTAAATATACTCTCCACATTCCTTTAATTACCAACCCATTCTCAAATGGAGAAGTGCATTCCATGAGGTTTACATTTAACCGTTCGCTCTCACCCAGCAAGTACGTCATCTGGCGTTTCTGCTTCTCATATACGTAGAAGTAGGAGTGGAGACGCTGAAAGGGAATCTGTCAGCGACATGGCTGTGCATTTGGACTCGAATACTGGCCAATGGCCACCCTCCTTCCCTGATATCGGGCCGATGGCATGGCAAGCCGCCAATATTCTGGAGGCTATAGCTTATATGCACTGATATATAGCGCTATGTGCCGTGGCCCGTGTAGGAAAAAAAAGCTACTGTATATCTTTGATGATGATCGGTTTCCCACTCCCCTCATTAGCTCTCATTAGGCCTCACTGTCCAGCGAATGGGCTCCTTGCCAGAGCTGAAGCCGGTTCTTGCTTCGTCTGTTTTAGGCTCATGCACACGAATGCGGTCATTTGATGCGCACAAATTGAACGCGAACCCCTGCGTAAATAAGTACAATATGTTATGCGGTCTCTGTAATCTATCGCGGTAACATTTGCAATCGCGCACCAGAAAATCCATTGTTCATTCGAGTCAAAACAACATCGACCGACGACAATGCATCCTGAAAAAGATCAGCCACTTCCCCCCACTTCCCCCCTTCCAGCCGAACTTGTGTGCGCCTCTATTTCTTGTCTACTTTTTAAAATTCCATTGAGCTGCCATTCTATTTTCAGCAATTATGACCGCCGACGGGACGGCGCCATGATCCACACATCGTGGCCATCTCCACCCTGCAAGGTATTTTCGTATTCTGCAAAAAGCCACTCACCTCCGTCCGTCCGTCAGGTACCCCCTTCTTTCCCACAACACGCGCTTAGGCCCAAGAATCGCTTCCTTCTGCGTCCTTTTCGCTGCGCCCCGGCCGTGCCTTTTAAACCTGCGCCTCGCCGTCACCGTCGTCGCTCTCCCTCACCCCCCACCCGACGGCCTCCAGGGGACCATGGGCGATCACGATCAGGCGGAATACCAGATCCCAGCGATCCTCTCGCTGCACCGCCGTCTAAAACCTACCCGTAAGCCGCCCGTCCGTCGCCCACCCCCTGATTGCGCGGCAACGGCGTGTATATTTTTGTGCGCGAGTGGCATGCTGACCACACTTCCCCTCCCTGGCTGTGTTGCATTGGCCGTAGACATACCCCCGGACGACGTCCTCATCAAGCACGCGGAGGGCATCCTGGCGGCGTCGGCGGCGTGGCAGGAGGGCAAGGCCTTTCGGAACCGCGTCCGCACGTACGTCTGGGACGAGCCGCAGCGGGAGCAGCCCAGCCACCGCGCGGGCAAAAACAAGGAGCGGAAGACGCAGCGCTGGTACTGCCTGGTGGCGACGATCCAGAAGGACGACATCTCATTCGACAAATTGTGGTCCAAGCTGGGCAAAAACCAGGTGTGGCATCAGAAAAGGTAGGGCGCGCGCGCTGCTCACTCATGCATGTTGGAGGTAGACCGCTGATTCCTGATGCGCGCGCTGCCAGCCATCTCGCTGCGCTGGCGAAGGTGACGCGCATCCAGTATATCTCCGAGCAGCATTCGCTCTGGACGACGCTGATCACCTCGTCGCCGCCGTTATCGCCCCGTGTGTATACGATATACCAGGCCTCGTTCCTGCTCGAATATTCCCATAACCGACGCGGGTAAGTGAGGTTGAAGCTTGGGGTTAGCCTCGAAAGTGAGAGGCCCAGTGACTGAGATTTATCCCTGCCACAGGATAGTCGTCACGCTGCCCATCGACCTCACGTCGCGGAGCAGCGAGGACCTCGCCGGGCTGGAGGAGAGCGGCACCCGCGGGCGTTATCTGTCGGTTGAGCACGTTCAGGAAATAGACGGCGGCGCTATCGAGTGGCGGAAGGTGGCCTGTAGGGATCCAGGCGGTATGATTCCGAAGTTTTGGGTGCAGAGGCATATGGCGCAGGTGATGGCAGAGGTGATTGTGGTTGCTCTTTTCGCTGCTGGAGATTTGACGAGCCTTTCCTGTTTGCACAGGAGAATATTTCTTTCCTGGAGTGGATAGAGAAGATTGCAGAGGAGGACGCCCACGACAGCGTAGAAGAGCTCGGCTGAGGGTTCAGACGCAGTATATCGACCGCCCAGAGGTGTGCAAACCATCAAACTTCGGAGAATGCCTCTGGTAGAAACACAAGAATTTAGAATGGATCATCTTGTCAGAAGGATCGTCACCATGTTGCGTGCCATGTACGAATATTCGCGAGCTGAACTTCAGCATAATATGTAAAACAGAGTATATTTGCAGATAGAATAAATCCTAGACAGCGCCGTTTTCAACGAGTTTGCCGCAGATTATGTACTTGTTAGAGAAATGATCAATCCAGCCTGTCAAAAACAATACGCCAGTTAGATAAATACTGCATGAAGAAAATGTATCAAAGAGACGGACCTTTCATATTGTCACTGAGACGACGTTCGAAATGCCATTTCGATAAGCAGTTGTTCATACGACTAAGGAACTCCAACTCACATTTCATCCTGCTTCAAGTCATCCAGCTTGTCTAATGGTTGGTCCACGGGGTCAGCATATCTGTAAATCAACATGAGTGTCTAAATAGGGCAGGATTGAGGCAATAAGAGCGTACCGATGTCGAATGACTGTTTAGCCATTCCCCGAGATGCATCTCGGCCAGCAAAATTGCCATACATCCCATCTGTCTGCGCATAAGCTCAATAAATCACGAAGATAATGCATGGAACGCACCAGGTCCGTAGAAGTTCCTTCCCGCCGTTACATCGAACACAGTCCCATTGATAGCAAGCAATATCCGCTCATTGTCACGTCCGTTGAATGGCTCGAGTGTTGTGGGAGTATAGATCTTGAAAAGAACAGACGGTTGGTGGGCTTTGGGCAGCCAAGAGTATCCTGCCTTGAATTCGTTTGGAATGGTAGCTGGTTTGGACTTTGAGGGAATATGATACGCTGGACCGAGTATAGGATGTACAGGAAGAGAGCAGTGTTTATGGGCGTCCCCAGATTCAGAGAGAGAGCCATGGGAGATTCGGAGCGCAGTAAAACACAGTTGGAAGTTAATGAAGGGCCGACTGGGAGTGTAGTAGTAGTCAGACCGGCCGCCACGCGTAATCCCCAGTCACGTAAAGCGTAGGCAAGCCCAATAATGTTTTGAAGGCACAATCCATATCGGCCTTATGGTCTAGTAGCATGATTCCTCCTTTGGGTGTCTACCTGACTGGAGGAGGTCCTGGGTTCAACTCCCAGTGAGGCCCTATTTTTTGTTCCTTTTCTTTTTCTCGTATTTCCTGAAGCGAATCGGTCTCTTGAGTCTTGATATTATGATAACAGACAGTCAGACTACAGTACCCAATAGTGCAACCCGCCTGCGTACCTTGAGTTCAATTCCTAATGTTTTTGCTTTGTTTTTTTTGCTTACCCTTTCTTGCGTCGCACGAACACTGTGAACCCCAAGACCAGGAATTTTTCTCGGTCTGTAAACCCGTCCGTCAAGAATTTTATTCTGGCCTAGACATCGTACCGATTTCGAGATGTCTAGTATTTAATATTTACTACCAGTCTTATCCTCCCTTTTAATGGACTCAAAATGGAGTGTGTGGCCTAGCATGTACATACCCATCTTATCACCCGATTAAGTATGAGTCCCAAGACTAGTAACTAGTAACTATGTCCCTCCGGATAACCGAGCACATTTGTAGACATTTGTGAAGTGTCGAAATTCCAAATGCATGCCTTCCAGTCGCAGTCTCTTGATCACAGCAGCATCTTTGTCGTCAAAATGAATCCGTTTTGGCGTCTTGATTATTACTGAGCGCAGCCTCGTCGCCAGCAGCATGCTGGGTCTCGGTGGTTCGCTTGTTATTTGTCTTCCTGCTTGTCCTTCAAGTTCGCTGCGAGCGAAAGGGCCTGTCCATCGGGCCAAGAGAAATTCGACCAGGGCATGCGGGGCGATTTCAACGGCGACACCCTGGAACTCGAACGTCTCCAAACACGGAAGAACGCAATGCCTATTGCTGTTTTCGTCTGGTCCCAATATTTCTGCTCGGTCTTCATCGCCTTGGCTGTCCAACTGTTCCGCTTTTTTCCATTCTAATCCCTCGTATTTGTTTGGGTTCAGTGAATCCAACAATTTCTGCGTGAGCTCGCGCCCATGTAGCACCAGCTTCCGCAACTTGGGCAGGACCCGCAGGGCCACCAGGAGCTCCTCCAAGGGCGACTCTATGTAGGGTAAGGTTAGAACCTGCAGCGTTCCTGCGACACGCGCGACGAATGACGGCAGCCACGAACTCCAGTCAAATAACCAATAACCGCCGGGTCCGAGCACGAAGGAACGTAGCCCAGGCAGCTCCAGCGCCGTGAAGAATTCACGGAGCGGCTTCTCGTTATAGAAAGAGACCTCGAGCTCCTCAAGCGCGGTATGCGTCAACGGCGCGAACGGGGTTGCTGTACGTGACATGCCGCCTAGGGCGATTTTACAGCGGCGCAAGCGCTGACAGAGACGGAGTGTCTCGACGCACTTGAACACACTATCGTACCGCGATTCGAGGCTTTCGAGTTGCGCCCATGGAAGCGAGACACGTTCAACGATGTATCCGATCAACGCGACCTCGCGGAGGTGCGGCGCATTGGCGAACATGTCCAGGCGCTCGATATAGGGGTCGTCTTCAAAGCCCGAGCGCAATGTGAGGTGCGTGAGCAGGGGCAGACACTCTGCAATCTCAATAATAGCGGATTCCCATTCAGCCGGCAAGAAGAGTTCAAGGCTACGCAGGCGGTGTCCGTATCCCGCCAGAACATCGATGACTTCTATGCACTCGGTTTCCATGAACCTTGCCTGCTGCGTGATCTGCACATCGAGCGGACGCTCGCCGGATTTGGAGAGCCAGTACTTGAGCATCGCAGCTTGGTTCTTGTCTCGCTTGTCTTCGTAGTATATAATAATGTTGGTCCATAATTGCGATGCGTTCAATGCGACGTCTCTCCACACTGAACACACTCTTGCGATCAACAATGGTGTTCCAGCGAGGGCGTTATCCGGGTCGTCGTCCAAAGAGGGTTTTTCAATGTTGGCTGTGAAAATATCGTCCTCAATTGAGCAACACGCGAATTCAAAGATGGTGGTAAGGACCTCGGGGGGAAGGTCGACCGCTGGCACGAACGCGTTTGATCTGCGACCAAGGATGGCCCGCTGGCGGCGAATCTCAAGGATGACATCGGCAGTACTGGTAGAAGACATCGAGCCCACTACAATTGTACGGATGGCCTACAACAAGACTGGAATCGAAACGATTACAAGACGGCCAGGCCAATAAGCACATGGGCAAACTGCAATCGGAAACGACAACAAATTTAGCTTACCTAAATCTTGTCAAGCTTGCCACCGTCGACTCAACGACTATTTGATGACTGTCTCGCGTCCAAGTTTGTATCGCCGTCGGCTTGTGTGGGTTGGTGGTGTTGGTGGTCGCGGCACGGAAGCAAGAGATTTTTATGCCGGCAGCCGGAAAATGCTCCAAACAGTTTATTTCGTTCCTCTGGAACGATAATTCGCATTTCTAGACTCAGTGAAGGATGAGCGCTTGGCACCGATGAAAAAATCGAGCACCTACGGTGAACCAATATTCAAACTTGCGAAGTAGTCAGTATCTATATTCTATACGTGCTATGTAAGAGGTCGTTATTGATGATATTGATGAGAGTATGGATGAAATTCACATGATTCGTTACGGCTACGGAAGAGCTGGACGCTCTTCTACCAAGACGAACGCTAGAGTATTGCCCTTTACGGGTCTTGTGGGTAAACCGTATTTGAGAAGGAGACGGTTGGCTTGTTCATGGAGATCTTGGACAGGATGTGAGCGGGACCGACGTGCAACCGACGTGTGAGAGATACATGGAAAGGGTCAGCACCAGCACTGGAAGCAAATGTGAGGGCAAATAATAGGGACACCAAAGTCACTGTTGGAATTTTAGCGGCCATGCCCAAGGAGGTATGGGGAGGGCGCTGCAAGTTCAACGCCGACATTCAAATGTTGTGTCAGGAAACATGACAAGTATGACTAAGAAATCTCAGCGCTTGAGCACTTGTGCCAAACTTGTGCTTTGGGCAAGGCTTGGGCAAGGCAAAGGTCGTCAGAAGCAAGTCAAAAGATCATAAGTAATTCTTTGCTAGTAATTCTGGTCTCAATGATTGTTGTGATGGAAATCTTCCCATTTTCCATGTTTTGTACTCGTCTGAGTCGTCTAATTAGTAATCTCTCTCCGTCTTCGGCGTGTCTTGATTCAACCTTTAACAAAAGTGTTGTAAAATATTCCTAAATTATATTTCGTCTCACTCTACTCCTCCGGTATCTGATATGTTCGCAGCTAGCATATTGGGTATAATCAAAGGGATGCAAGGCTGGCCAACAGAACACCACCAAGCGTGAAGAACACCGAAGCCTTAACCGATTCAGCACCACCTACAAATTAAAAGAAAGCCGGCAGGGAAAAGAAAGGCGGAGAGAAATAGCAATCAGTATAAACATTCTCGAACTTGTCCAATAATGAATATGCCTTACTTGCAATGCTGCTTGGAGTGGCAGTAGATGCCCCGCGGGTTCCCGTTGCGATACCAGTAAACGAAGGGGTATTCGTGTTAAAGATTGTTTCCACACCAGGTTCTGGCGGTGTTGATGATATTCCAGTTCCTGCACCTGCTTCCGCCAAACTGGAAAGCTGCGCGAAGCCGATTGATGGTGGGGTGGCTCGGAAGACGGAATACACGTTTTTCTAGCAGAACATATAACATAATTAGATATAGCTCTATCATTTACCGAGGAATAATAACAAACCAGGAAAGTATCCCCAATGATCCAAGTGGGATTTGCCGCATTAGCAGGAATGTTTACAGCAAAGATAGAACCAACGCATTTCGAAAAGTCAGTACGTTCTTTGCCGGCAATCATGTCTGCTGGGTTAATTGGCCATGACTTGCCACCGAATGAGATTGAAACTTGGACAGTAGTAGCACATGCTATATAAAGGCATCAATGAATCAATGCTATAGAAGAAAAATAAAACACGAGACGCACGGAAGTTGAAGAAACCAGGATTACTGTCCGAAGGTCCACTTCCAGGTATAGCCGCCCAAATCGCAGTAACATCAGCCATAGGACCGGCAATGAGACTTGTTCCAGTATCGATAGCTGCCATTGAGCCGGCAGAGCCAATAGACACCTTTTTGCCGTTTACAGAAACACCTAGGTAGATAAAGGGTTGGTGAACAAACATTTTCAATATAGATCTTACTTACTAGCGAGTGGTAGCGTCCAAAATGCAGGGGTCCCCGTGGGCATATTGAGAAACTCAATATCGCCGGTGAATAGCGAAGAGTTCGTGCCTCCAAGAGTAAATGCTCCTCCTGGTACATCTTCAACTTGTAAATTTTGCGATCGCGCCAGCCAGAATGCCATTTCAGGTGACGAGAGTTGGTTGCTTGTTGCTAACGCCTCCCAAAAAGGAGTCGCGCGGGTTTTAGCCAAAGTGGCGAATGCCAAACCCATAAGACCAGATGCGCCCAACGGGTCGTCAGATAATATGATGCCTGTTATGGAATCGACAGTTACTATAGAAAGAATATACAGCGATCAATATCGACCACGGTAGATACAGAGCATGAATGGGATACATACAGAAACTTTGATTAGGAACCGTAAAGCCTCCCATCGATACAGTGTCCTGACTGAGAGCGCCCGTAACTGAGCCTGATCCATATTGAATCTCTACGTCGGATGCAGGGCTTGGAGTGCTGCCTTTGAAGGATGACGAGTGCGACGATTGGAACGTAACAACTTGCGAACAGAGGCAAGTGGTTCCAACAAACCACAAGTCAGACGATCCTGTGTCGAGAATGACACCAAGACTTTGTGGCCTATTTTTCGAGATAAAAATCTAAATGCATAGGCAGAAAGCGAGAAACCCACGGAGTACCGACGGTCAGACTAGCGAAATAAGTTGAATCCACATCCTAGACAAGGCAAAGCTTAAGAAAAAAGTACGGAGACACAATGTTTTATAAATACCTGATTTGTTACGGGTAAAGACACACTAGACGCCCTCCTGCTGCTCTTCGATTCTGCATCTACAAATCCATATCTGACCTTCACACGACGGGCGGCTTCATTCAGGTCCAGTTTGCGAGTTACTCCTCCTGAGCGACGTTGGAGAGGTACGTGAACAGGATCAGCCGCAACAAGAAGAAAGCCAAGCAGGAGGGGGTTCAGAGCCACTATTAGGCGGACCATGGCGGAAAGGCGGAAAGAACGACCCGTGGCTAGCAAAAAGGAGAACGCTACGATTTATAACCACCGTGTGTTCTTGGCTAGCCCTTGGCATCGCTTGAAAATACGCGAACTTGAAATTGAGTAGACTGCGTGCCGAGAGTCATTGAGTCTTGAGACGCCTACTTATCACTGATATAAGTTACAATAGGTTACAATGCATACCAGATGCATACCTTTGAGTGAGTTTATTCAGCCGAGACTCGAGCGTGTATGTGTACTTAGTCGACCTGTATGCGTAACTCACGAGAGCGCTCGCCGCTGCCAGTGAGCGCTGATCGATTCAAACTCCGATCGTAATTATTCTAAACGCCGCCACGCGCCAATCTCAAATGTTAATGAGAGCCTGTGCCTGGCCTGTGCTTGCCTTCAAGTGGGAGGCCCCAGCCTGCTAACTGGATAGTGAACGCCGCTCTCGCCGCCCTCGCCCTGCCTCTCGCCACTACGAAATGTACATGCGGCAACGTAGCAACATGGCGATACCATCGACAGTAACCCATGCGCGGCTGCCGCCTGCGTGACGCGGGCCTCACCAAGCGCTATATGATAGTATGATAGTATGCCTCCAACGCCACCCCAGCCACGAGGGAACGGAACAAGACAAGGGATTTCCTATTTACACAGGCGACTCGAGCCCAGGCGTGGGCTCGTCGCCTGTTTCTGCGCTTGGGTGTTGGTTCACTGACCAACGGTCCTTCCACCCTCTCGAAGCCGACCACGGCGACCTGCTTGACGGCCCGCAACGCGGATACAGTCGATGAACGACATCGGCCTCGTCACCATCCGGTGCCCAAGTTTCACACCTGGAACCGGGTACTGGAAGCAAGGCGATGCCTGCATATACCTCACTCCTCCCTGCCCTGCCCAACCTCAGCAGCCGCGTCAGCCAAAAGCCGGCGCTAATCCAACGTTAACCTCTGTCTCTCGATGAAAGTTATCCAATGATCCACCTGCTCATTTCATTTCAGCCCACTAACTGCACTTGGCTCAGCGTTCAACGCTCGACACGACGCTCGACATTCAAATTTCGAAAGCTCGATGAAACGCCTAGGCGTCTTCTGGGTCCTTTTTCTCAGTCATCACCATGCGCGGTGTATAAGGCCCACTTTGGTGGACCCGCCTTGCGCGCCGAGCAGACACCGCTGATATTCCGGGGGCACTATGTTACAACCGGGCGCCTGGCCTTGGATAAGCCTACACCTCGTACATAGCAGAAGTCTCGGCGGCGGCAGAATTCTCCTCGCCGAGTCGTTCTACGCACTGTGTTGTCTGCTCTTGATAGAGAGGCGTCGAATAGCGTGTCTCCCACCTTTATTGATCCACTACTCGTTTGGAGGGTGTGTTGAGATTGATGCGAACTTGGACGTCAACGCCGGAGCAACTGGAAGCTTTTTCAGTCTATTTGACGCGACGACAAAAGTCGATCTGTTCCAAAATAAATTCGAAATATTTCAAAGTGAGCTTGATGTGTCTATGACTCCCCG
Organism: Pholiota molesta; assembly: GCA_014925825.1. NCBI lineage: Eukaryota > Fungi > Basidiomycota > Agaricomycetes > Agaricales > Strophariaceae > Pholiota > Pholiota molesta. The sequence goes on from JACGCK010000215.1 coordinate 50,080, forward strand.
CTACGTTCTGCAGCAGCTAACATTCGCATCCTGCAGTAATCACTCGAAGGCAATGTTGGCCGTGCGTAGATTACGCGAGGCTTTGTGGTATAAAAGGCCCCTTTGAATGCTAGAATAAATTCAGTACCTCCAAATTCACTCTCCTAATTCACTCTCCAATCTTGCTTCTAATCAGTCATGCAATCTACCTTTTTAAACATGCTTGCAGCCCTCGCTGTGATGAGCATCAAGGTTGATGCATCCGCTATTTCACAGTGGGTGTACCATCTTCATTCGAGGCAGGACGCCGGCCAACGGTCTTACTCTCCCTTCTAGTGGACTTAAAATGTACTGTGCGGCCTAGTATGTACACACCGAACTTATGCGATTACGAACAACGTCTGGGTCAAGACTAATAACTACGGATAACGGAGCGCGTTTGTGAAGTGTCGAAAATCCAAATGCATACCTTCCAGTCGCAGTCTCTTGATCGCAGCAGCATCTGTGTCGTCAAAATGAATCCGTTCTGCCGTCTTGATTATTACTGAGCGCAGCCTCGTCGCCAGCAGCATGCTGGGTCTCGGTGGTTCGCTTGTTATTTGTCTTCCTGCTTGTCCTCCAAGTTCGCTGCGAGCGAAAGGGCCTGTCCATCGGGCCAAGAGAAATTCGACCAGGGCATGCGGGGCGATTTCAACGGCGACGCCCTGGAACTCGAACGTCTCCAAACACGGAAGAACGCAATGCCTATTGCTGTTTTCGTCTGGTCCCAATATTTCTGCTCGGTCTTCATCGCCTTGGCTGTCCACCTGTTCCGCTTTTTTACATTCTAATCCCTCGTATTTTTTCGGGTTCAGTGAATCCAACATTTTCTGTGTGAGCTCGCGCCCATGCAGCGCCAGCTTCCGCAACTTGGGCAGGACCCGCAGGGCCACCAGGAGCTCCTCCAAGGGCGACTCTATGTAGGGTAAGGTTAGAACCTGCAGCGTTCCTGCGACACGCGCGAGGAATGACGGCAGCCACGAACTCCAGTCAAATAACCAATAACCGCCGGGTCCGAGCACGAAGGAACGTAGCCCAGGCAGCTCCAGCGCCGTGAAGAATTCACGGAGCGGCTTCTCGTTAAAGGAAGGGACCTCGAGCTCCTCAAGCGCGGTATGTGTCACCGGCGCGGACTGGGTTGCTATCCGTGGCACGCCTCCTAAGTCGATCTTACAGCGGCGCAAGCGCTGACAGAGACGGAGTGTCTCGAGGCACTTGTCCACACCGCAGAACCGCGATTCCAGGCGTTCGAGTTGTGCCCACGGAAGCGAGACATCTTCAACGCTGTATCCGATTATTGTGACCTCGCGGAGCTGCGGCGCATTGGCGAACATGTCTGGGTGCTCGATGCAAGGGTCGCCATCAAAGTCCGGCGAACGCAATGTGAGGTGCGTGAGCAGGGGCAGACAGTCTGCAATCTTAACCACAGCGGACTCCCATTCAGCCGGCAAGAAGAGGTCAAGGCTACGCAGGCGGGCCCCGTACTCCGCCAGAACATCGATGACTTCTGTGTACTCGGTTTCCATGAACCTTCCCTGCTGCGTGATCTGCACATCGAGCGGACGCCCGCCGGACTTGGAGAGCCAGAACTGGAGCATCGCAGCTTGGTTTTCGTCCCGCTCGTCTTCGTAGTATATAATAATGTTGGTCCATATTTGCGATGCGCTCAATGCGACGTTCCTCCACGCTGAACACACTCTTGCGATCAGCAATGGTGTTCCAGCGAGGGCGTTGTCCGGGTCATCATCCTTCGAAGAGGGTTTTTCAATGTTGACTTTGAAAATTTCGTCCTCGATTGAGCAACACGCGAATTCAAAGATGGTGGTAAGGACCTCTGGGGGAAGGTTGACCGCTGGCACGAACGCGTTTAGCTGGCGGCCGAGGACGGCCCGCTGGCGGCGAATCTCAAGGATGACATCGGGGGTACTGGAAGAAGACATTGAGACCGTTATAATTTCACGGACTATAACAAGCCTGGAATCGATACGTTTATAAGAGGGCCAGGCCAATCAGCAAATAGGCAAACTCAATCAGAAACGACGACGGAGCTTACCTGACTCTTGTCAACCTTGCCACCGTCCGGCGTCAATGACTACTTGATCACTATTTCTGCGTCCAAGGTTATGTCGCGGTCGACTTATAGTGGTTAGCTGGTGTTAGTGGTCGTGGTACGGAAGCAAGAATTTTTTACGCCCCAGCCGGAAAATGCCCCAAACACTCTTTTTCGTTCCTCTGGAACGATATTTCGCCTCAGCGATAACGACTACTTCTAGTAGAGAATAATGTGCAATCTTGTTAAAAAGAGGCCAATAAATTCAAAGAAATCAGTACTGTGTTGACAGGACGTAATACCAATGAAGTGATCTAGTTAGGATTAAAAAAGGAGAGTAAACTATAAAAGATTGATAGATAACAGTGCATGCCGCGCCAAAGCGTAGCAAAACGTCTGAAATATTCGTTTGCTATTCAGCATTCAAATGAATGCCTAAATTACCTCTTCAGAGTTCGGGGATCGATTGCGTAGGCGTGAAGGAAGCCTTTTCCTTCTCGGTGTTGCTATTGATACTTGTGGACTGGCGTTCAGACTCGGCTTTAGCCGAGCGCTTATTTTTCAGCTTGATGGCTTTGAGGCTGTGACGACAAGCGCTTCAGTGAGAAACAGAGTGGCTGGAGTGAAATGAATAGACGCACATCCATGCTGGGACAAGGCTGCCGGGAGGGATGACCCATTCTTCTGCCATATCGTATTCATGCGGCACAACACGTCCTCCGGTAGCTTTTTTGATGATCAGAGGGATGCCATTCAGAAGCATGTAGGACAGAATTCCGACAATGACACCGTGCGCAATACTAATGAGGTTAAACGTATATCACGTTGAACTTGTCAAAACGAAGGAAATGATGACATACTTATAGGTGAGAGGGATAACCAGCAGGGTGAGGAACGCGGGCACGGCGTCACCGATGTAGCGCCAGTTAATTTCGAGAACGCTATGTAATAGCTGGGTGTTAATATCGGACCATTAAATGCAATAACCATATAACGTACTTGCGAATCATCAACGATCCGACAATCGTCAACGCACCGCCCGTAGCCCATGAAGGAATCGACGCGAAAATCGGAGCAAAGAAGACACAGATGAAGAACATAAAACCGATGACGACAGCCGTTATCCCGGTTTTACCACCCTCTAACGAACGGAAGAAGCAGAAACATATTTGAACATTTGACATTTTGACCGGAGATAACGAAGAAGAGGATGAGACGTACCGCTGATACCCGTGGCACTCTCGATATATGCGGTGACAGGGCTGACGCCCAAGAGCGCACCCATGCTGATCGAGAAGGCGTCGATGCAGTAGGCGATGCTGGAGCCTTCGAAGTCGAGCGTTACAGGATCGCGGAGGCCGGCGAACTTCGCCATGGCGTACAAAGTACTAGAGAGCATCAGTTTCGGAAGAGGATACGAAGCTCGTATAATATTTACCCAGTGGTATCTGAAGGACAAGGAAATTAATCAGTATTTGACAGGGTCCCGGAAAAGAGCAATAAATTTACCTAGAATATCGACGTAGAGGAAGGTGATAAGCGCATACCAAACACGCCCGCTCCTGTATTCAAATAAGAGGTGTCAACTTCAAGTAGATAGCGGGGAATAGAATGATTTGCGAACCCATAATTATACTTTAAAAACAAATGTAAGCACCTTAGAGTCTACAAGAGTGTCATTGAAACTCACGTCAATGGCGTTGCCAATCTTCGTCAATTTGTGGAAGGAGACGACCTGCTTGAAATAATCGAACAAGGCATCGCCTGAAGCCGTATGCGGGAAGTATGTGACTGGGGTACCCCGCGGCCAGGATATGATGGACGTGAGCAGGATACCAAGGAGGATGGCACCTCGGACGCGGTACATCATTAACAGGAGGGTGAAAATTCTAGTGCTTCGTTATTGGGCAATTTAAATTTAACTTTGGAGCTTACTTACCCTCCAGTAAAGATTCCAACCCACATTGTCGGGTTTCGTAGGACGCCTCTAGCGCAGTAATTTGGGAGATTCTCAACGAAGTCTAATGAATGTATGTTTAGTTTATAAACGGCCCACGTATTGTAGAGAGAATGCGGCCTACCGTCTGCAACACATCCTCCGAGGCCGACAAGATTGACGGTATCGCCGCCAATTACGCCGAGTCCGTTAGATGCTAGTGGATCGATAATTGGCCCAAGAATTATTGCTGAGGCATAGATGAAGCTACTCACAAAGACCGATGAATCTATCGCACAGGGGATTCTCAGCATATCGTAGAATAAATATCGAAAGAGCATGACTTACGCAATGTAGATTCCAATTCCAGCGCCAACAGCGAGAACGAGGGATTCAGGCATAATGCGCACAAGCCATTGTCGGAAGCCGATGATTGAGAGGAATAAGAATATCCAACTAAAATGATTGTTTAAAAAAATGATAGAATTCATCAAAATAGAACGTACCCCTCGAGGAAGACAGCTGCAAGAGCTTCGCGGTATTTTATCATCCCACTTCCATGGAATCCAACCACCGAGTAGGAGAACTGTGAAGGCAAAGACGGATTGGGATGGGATTAACGGTGTCCGATAAATGATGAAAGCTCACGTATGCATTTAAACCTAATCCTGGTGCTAGACCAACAGGAAGGTTGGCGAAAAGACCCATGAGGAAAGTCGAAATGGCGGAGATAGCAGCAGTGGAGGTGATGAGATCCTGGCGGACTCCATTAATGCAGGTGAGGTAGCTTTCGTCATTCACGCAAAGGTCGCTGGTTGGGCATTCGCAGGTGCCTCCTGAATCGGAGAGGATAGCAGCGTTGACTGAGATCTAGAGCAAAGTGTTCAGCGTGGCCTTCAATGAATATTGCGGTAAGAACGCACGATGTACGCCATGGCGGCCTGTTAGGACGAACTGTACATCAGAAAATATCTTCAAAGCTAGAGATGTAGACGCACCCATGTTGTCAATCCAGCGCGAAGTTCGGTCTATATAAAAATGTCAACGCATTGATACTATCGGCGCCTATCAGGAAAAAGAGACGCACGGTGAACTTAGACCCTATACGCTCTCTCTTCACACCAGACCCTTCCAACTTGAACCATTTCCCCACAAACGATTTTGCGACCTATTATTCCAAGGAGCACGCGAGACAAATGGTGATCACGATTTAGCGCCATTCGGACAAAGTAAATCTTACCCACCCTGTCGTTGAATCTGGCAATGCTCATGGTGGGCCTCCTGCAGGGAACGAGCGTCGAGGATAGACGATCCAAATGAGCAGAAAATGGGGGATATAAAAGCTGGAATGGAGCTGGAGGGGTATTGAAATATTTTCACTGAGGCGGCCTTTTTCGGCCCGTTGACTGATAAGATCATCTCCAAGTTAGGGAGGCGAGATGTACCTAAAAATAGCCCTCATACATGTTCTCACTTTCTGACGCAGCTCCCAAGCTCTCTTAAGACTTTCCGCGATGAGCCTGAAAGGCTCATCTTAGGATAAGATAAGACAAGGGGCAGAACCCATCAATATGTCACTTAGATAATCATTATCAGTGTAAAATCGCTCGATGTAAAAAATCCTTTCTTCATCTCTCGAGATTTGGGTTCTGCCATATTTGAGTCTTTCTGAGTCCTCATAAGTCCTCAGGACAAATTTTTTCACTCGTCATCTACAATCTCCTCACCATTCTTTCTCTCAAGCCTTTTTTTCCTTAAAAAATTCCCACTTTCCCGTGATTTTCCCTTATCTGATCGTTATCGATGGCTGATGATATTCCTGTCCCTGGTGGCGGAGACGACACTGGCCCTCCGCAAATTGACGAGCAACAACAGGTGCCTCCTTTGAGGACTCACCGCACTCATGTCAGCCAAGATGCCATCGTGCTGTTCAAGACGCTTCCGCTGTACAATAAGCTCGAGATCAACAAGAAGATCGAGCTCGAGAACATCGGCCGGGTGAACAAGAGCATTCATCACGCTCTCGACCCTGTCAAATACCCTACTGCAGGATCCGATGCGGCGTCTTTAATCACCGTCGTCGAGGAAGAACTCGCCGACCTTCTCAATGACAGCATCCGTGATCGCTACAAGGACGTTCTCCCGATTTCCATCGTCAAATGGATTTCTGACACTCAGAAAGCTCAAGGTGAGCCCCAAGTTTTATCGAAGAGATCTTCTGCGGAGTTGTCTTCGGACGCGCACGCAAAATTGCTCGAGGCACGTATTGCTAAGCGTCGCTGTATGACGGGCGACGATATTGTTCCCCGTGAATCCGGGAAGGCGGTGGAATTAATTTTCCCGCAGATTTTATTTGATACCGAGATCTCGGTTGCCATCCCACTTCCGTTTTTCGTTTATCGTAACATGCGTTACATTATTGACCACTTGGGCTCTTTGCCCATGGTTAAATGCAATCCTTTGGATGGCACGACAAAGGGCTTTTATATTATTGATGTTGAGAAGCTTTCCGTCACGCTTGGGAAAGAGCTCTCCATTGATTGCAGTGAGTGGGGCCAAGCTGCCTTCCAGATGCTGCGTTTTCATCAGATGCGTGACGTTAAAGGCGCTAGCGGAGGTTTTTCCGTGTGGTACGCGATGCACTTTGACTTTTTCTTTAAATTAATAGATCGCGATGAATTTTATTCCGCCTGGAAAGTCTTGGAACTCGAGCTTCGGCAAGAGTTCCGAAGCGAGAAAAAGGCCTTCTGCGCGACGCATTATGCAAACGCGTATGCCCTCGTAAAGGCCGAAAAGAAAATTCTGGACAAGGTCCAGGCTCTGCAGGGTCAAGGAAAGCTGGCATCTTCGGATCGCCCTGGCTACCCACCCCGCAGCGGCGGCAGTAATGGGAAATATTCCCGTCCTGGGAACACGTACACGTCCCCCTCTTCCTTTCCCTCCAGCAGCACGAAGCCTTCCCTCCCTCCCTGCTGCGTCCTTTGCGGCCAGAGAGGGCACACTGTCTTTACCCACTCAAACGACACAGGCCCCGCCTTCTTCAGTGACGGCAAGCCCACATGGGCTCGTTTTGTCAATCGTTTCCTCCGCGCCGTCGACAACCGCGAGATCTGCATCAAGTTCAATCTGCGTGGCGAGCGCTCTGCCTGCACCCACGCGAAAGGCGCCCGAGCACACATCTGCTCTTTTTGCGGCAAAGACTCCCACTTCGCCTTCTCCTGGACCTGCAGAACTTCTCCCCCCGACGCTTGAGAATTTCCTCGCGGCCGCGCAGTCCATTCCCTTGCAGTACACGGATTTCTCATCAACAATAGCACTTCGACCCAATTTCGACCCGTCTCAGCACCTCCATGAAGATATATTTTCCAAAGTGATTCATCCGTACAACACCGACGCCTTCGAATCTCTTATGCTCAAACACAACATCTCCCACAACTACCCCCTGCTCGACCCACCCACCTTCTCCCTTCAGTGTTTGGCATGGCTGGTTTGGTCTTTGGCATCCGTAGGCCACAAACCGTCTGGTCCAGACGCTCTGGTTTTCTCGGGCTTCTCAGGCTTCAAAACATTGGAAGTCGGAAGACATCCGAACACGCGCCCGATAGGTCATCCATCCGGCCCGGTTCGACGCGGAACGCCTTTCGAACGCACGCCCAGCGCTCCAGTCGAGGAGTCGCGCAAGGCGCCGCGTTCAAAGCACGGATCGATTCCGTTTTTCCGCGAAGCCCGCGAAAACCCAGGCACAACACGAAAATCCTTTATTGGGATTTTCGTGCTCTCCATTTCATCCTCATCTTTCCTTTCCCCTTCACTCATTTCATTTGGGTGCCCAAGACACTGAACTTATCTTATCCACTATCTCATTCAAGATTGAAGAAAATGTCCGCGAGCGATGCTAACCCTTCAGGAGATTTAAAGGGAAAACTCGCCCTAATCACAGGGTGCTCGTACGTCTTCCATCTTATCATGTTATCATGTCGGCACTCACCATAATGGCAGAGGAGGTATAGGCCGCGCCTCTGCAATTGCTCTCGCAAAACGAGGTTGCTCTATCGCCGTGCACTACAACACGTCTCAAAAAAAGGCCAACGATGTTGTTTACGAGCTGGCGTGCCATTTAGGAGTCAGAGCCATCGCATTTCAGGCAGACTTATCAGGATACGATGGCGTGCACAAGTTGCATGCCGCTGTAGTCGCGGAAATGGGACACCCTGATATTTTGTTCAATAACTCTGGAGTTACAAACAAAGTCGTTGGACCGCATGGGGATATACAAGACATCAGTGCGGAAGAGTTTGAGAGTACTTGGAGGACAAACGCCGGTACAAGTTTTCTAGTAAGCCAAAATTTCTGTGGTAACGAGGGATACAGTTAACTAGAGGCGATTTTAGCTCACTCAGAAATGTCTCCCTCACATGCTGGGCCAGAAATATGGACGTATTGTTTTCTGTTCTAGGTATTAGACATATCTTGCGAGCTTGGATTTTGAATTTCTAACATTCTCTATTTTGTGATATCACTGTTAAGTGTCGCTGCCGGTGGGTCATTTCTTACATGTGGTTTATAATAGCACCTGATTGTCGCTGATATTGCAGGCACTGGAGGAGTTATTGGTCCACACTATGCATCGTCGAAGTCGGCGCTGCATGGCCTTGTTCATTGGATTTCCGTGCGGTATGCCAAAGATGGTGTGGTGAGATATATTTCTTCACACCAATAATTTCATATAAGAATTAAACTCTTCCCCGCCTGCTAGACATGTAATGCTGTCGCGCCAGCGTTAATTATAGGTGCGGTCGAAATCACACTTGTTACTCCAAGTCTCATACCAGAAAACTGAATTGTCCACACTAGAAACAAAAATGATGTCTAATCCATCCGAACAACTTAAGGTGTGTCAGATATTCAAGGCCATTCTAAATCATAAGACCATGACTTGCTTCTCCCAATCCTCAGGAAAGAATTCCTGTTGGACGATTCGGCCTCCCAGTCGAAATCGCTACGGTCGTGGAGATGCTTGTAACAAATGCCTATATGACAAACAAGGTTTGTTTTATTCGCATTACGGAGATATGATGGTTTTTATATGATTTATTTCAGATCATAGTCGTAGACGGTGGATGGACAGCCGGTGCATTTTAAGTATGCAAAAGCAGGTGACTATATAGTCTGAACTTGAATAGACGTATTCCATCCTCTAGCCAGCATAATAACTATCACCTTTGTATGCCGTATCCATTTTGGTTGGGGATTTGAATTACAGAGGCAATGTCCAAGCACACTGGCAAGGCAAGATCTATAAAACGTGATCTAAAAATAGACCGGATATGTTCTGACTTCAAGTTCTGACGCAGTTCCCAAGCTCTCACAAGCTAACTGTAACGTCCACAATCGCATCAATGGCTGCGAACGATATCAATTCTTCAGAATTTTTAAAGGGAAAACTTGCCCTAATCACAGGATGCTCGTGCGTCTAGAATCAATCTTATCATCTTTTAACACACCTTCTCACCATAGCCGCAGAGGAGGTATAGGTCGCGCCTCTGCGATCGCTCTCGCAAAACGAGGCTGCTCTATCGCCGTGCACTACAACTCGTCTAAAGCAAAAGCCGACGAAGTTGTCGCCGAGCTGGCTCACCTTCCGGGAGTCAAAGCCATCGCATTTCAGGCAGATTTATCAGGCTATGAGGGCGTGCACAAGTTGCATGCTGCTGTGGTCGCGGAAATGGGACACCCCGATATTCTGTTTAACAACTCTGGAGTTACTAACAAGGTCATTGGGCCGCTTGGGGACATACAAGACATCAGCGCGGAAGAGTTCGAGAATACTTGGAGGACGAACGCCGGTACAAGTTTTCTAGTAAGCCGAAAATTCTGTGGAAATGAGGCATCTGGTTGACAAGAGACGATTTGTAGCTCACTCAGAAATGTCTCCCTCATATGCTGGGACAGAAATATGGGCGTATTGTTTTCTGCTCTAGGTGGGAAATGACTTGCAAGCTTGGAATAATTTCTAACATTATCTGTGATCGTGAAATTATTCTCAAGTGTCGCTGCCGGTAACATCTCTTACACGCTGTTTTACTATAGTCTTGAATTGTTATTGATGTCGCAGGAACTGGAGGAGTCATTGGTCCACATTATGCATCGTCCAAGTCGGCGCTGCATGGTCTTGTTCATTGGATTTCCATGCGGCATGCAAAAGATGGCGTGGTGAGATCTCTCTCTCCAAAAAAACTGTTCATTATCCTAATTAACATCCTATCCATCTGCTAGACCTGTAATGCTGTCGCGCCAGCCTTGATTATAGGTGCGGATGCGATTAAGCTCGTCACTTTCATACCACAAAACTGAATCCCCCACATGGCTTACTAGAAACAACAATGATGTCCAATCCATCTGAACAGCTCAAGGTATGCTAGCTAATCATTAGGAATCATGGAGACTAGAGCATAACTCGCTTCTCCCGATCCCTAGGAAAGAATCCCTGTTGGACGATTCGGCCTTCCCGTTGAAGTTGCATCGATCGTGGAGATGCTTGTAACGAATGCCTATATGACGAATAAGGTTTGCCTCATGCACTCTTCGCAGATGTGTTGATTTTCACACTTTTCTTCTAGATCATAGTAGCAGACGGTGGATGGACGCCCAGTGCATTTTAAGCTGGAAAAGCAATATCAAAGTAGCTCATAATGATATCGTTCGGTCCCGATAGCTGTACCAGTAACATGTAAATGATATTCCGAACCTCGCAGTGCATGGGACCCGTATATTTTATCCCAACCACTCCATTTCCCAGTGCTGAACAGTTCCATTCGTGCTTGAATCGTGAATTGACAGTGGGGCTCTAGACTGGCGCCTGCCAGTGATTGATATCTTGATTAGTCCCTGCAGAAAGCACTGGTTTAAAGTCACCCTAGAAGTGAAAGAAAAACATCTCACCATTCCCAGACGTCATCTTATGCCCCAGCTGTGGGTGCAAGCAGCCAAAACGAGAGCAATCCAATCACGATGGAGTGTCACCAAGTGCCAGTTCCTCGGGGTTTGCCGCCCACACGTGCCGGGTGGCTGAACCTCGCTCCTTACATCCGAGGTAAGGAAGACCTGCTCGCTGCTTTTGCGGTCTTTACCATTCACGTTCCTCCGCTCCTTTCCCCACCACCACCCACAGCCTTCTCATCAGCCTCTGCAGCCCACGGCGCTGGATGGAAACCGATAGCGGGGCTTTTATCAGCTTTGGATCGTCCCCCCACCGCATCGGGCGGGCGGCCCCTTGGCTTCCATCTCGCATGTCTGTGTGAGGATCGAGGTTAACTGGGGGCTACCGCTTTGCTCTCTACCACTTCCACGGATCGTCTGTGACTCCCGCTAGCGTTCATCTATGTGCCTGATGCGACGAGCTTTTTGATTGACCGTCGGGACAGAGGTACGCCCACCCCCTGCACCTGGGCTGGCTCCCGGGTTTCACCACTACAGCTGACACGTTGTGCACTTGCGCTCACAGGGAGATTGTGCGACTCCCTTTTCAACCCGATGGTCGTCGAACCCTGCGATGGTTGCTGCCTGGCCCAGGCTCATGGTGGATGGAAGAGGTACGTAATCTGGCCACGGTCTCTGCATGTTGTACAGATCGTTGATTCGCATTGCGGTGTGTCAGGCTATATCTTTTGCATATCTTGGATGTGTTTTTCCACCTGTTTTCATTTGAGCGCTTGTAGACTGTCATAGGACGGTAAGAACAATTTGGCTGTCGCCTCACTTTCGTCCTGCGTGCGCAGCTTCTGACGGTTGTCGTCATTAGTACACATCACCTTGATCTATTTAGAGATGGTCACAAGGAGTCAATCAATCCATGTTGCTAAAGGTGCGTCGCGATTTTCATTGAACTTTCTCTTCATAGTTTTTTTCTGATCTTTTCAGTAGCACTTTTATTCGGTGCACTGGACATAGCTGGGATTTTAAATGCATCGGTTCTGCGTCGACGAGGTAAGTGCTTCTTTATAATAATGTTTATCCCGATTTTTGAATTTGTTCTCCGTCGTTTCACTAGGAGCTTTTGATGATGGGACTAAAAGGATGTTTTGTTTCTCACTGTACGGTATGTTTAGTCCTAAACTCAATTCTCCATAGGGGTTCTCAATGGGTTTGCGAAGGGTACGCCATCGATTAACGTTGAATCGATAATCTATGTGAGTGGCGTCGTCTTTATGTGAACACCTCGGTCTTGGCTTATCTTTCAAATAGAGATTTGTGAGTTCCGATAGGGCAGGCGAGCCACGGAGCTGAACTGACGCATGCTTTGTTCTTCCAGGTACTCCGGCTAATAAAGGTATTACAGTGATGCAAGGTAGGTATCGTTCGTGTGAGCGAGGCCATCGTGTAGCCCTTTAAGTGTGAGCGAGGCGCGTTGGGCCAACGCCTCCGCCGCTGTAAGACATAAGAAATGAAAACTGAGTTCGGGCTGTATTGCATCCACGCATAGCCGAGCGGGTGCCGTGATGTCTTTGTTTATGTACTCCAAACACAGCCGCATCTGATCAGCACCGCGGTTCATTCTGCCGGGCCGAACCACTACTTTTCGGCCAAAATCCGACGCTTTGACCAGTGCCGACGACGTCTACGACGACGAGCTCAGCCACACCCAACGCCTAACTTATTTCCCTCCCCTTCCCCCCTTCCCTTTTCCACTTCCAACCATCCATGATATGCCCCGAAACCACCATCCGGCTGCATCTACCCTCAGAAACCGCAACCGGATTACAAACAAAACACGCCTTAAGATCCACCAGGGCTCGCTCGACGCTGATGCTGTCCTCATACCCGACGAAGATGAAGAGAAGCATCGCCTCACCAATCTCGTCGCTGGAGTCGACGCCGAGGACGCCAATGTAAGCCCCCTCGTCGTCTTTTTTCCGCCACGTCAGCAATCGATGGTGGCAGTGCATCCCGCGGGATGGCTTAGTAACGTGATGACTAATCAACCTTGTCCATTTTAGGAACACCACTTGCAAGAGGTCTTGTCTGCGGTCCACAGGAACAATGTCCTCACCAGACTTACCCGCGGCGACAAGCCAGCTCCGCCGCCGCCATCTGCGTTCATCCCTACGCCAGATTCTACAGGCGTCGTCGACAATTATGAGGAGCTCTACCCCCCAAATAAATGGAAAGATCCTGCCACCTACGTCGCGACCTCCGCCACTGTGGAAGAGAACATCACCAACGGTATTGCCAATGGTTTCACATATTATATGGACGAGCGAGACCAGGAGTGGCTCGAGAAGAACAACGAGGAGGCGCGTGGGGAGGGCACCAGCGCGCAGGGCGCCTTATCCGTCTCTGGCACCCGAACGTCTGCGCGCAGTGCCAAGGCCAAAGGCAAGGAGCCAGAGGCGCCCCAGCCCGTCGTCATCTCTGAGGACGAGTTCGAGCTCGTGATGGGGATTTTTGAGAAGGTGACGCACGAGCGTACGGAGTATCTGCATCACGTATGTTTTGCGCTATTCATAATTTAAAATACTGGCGCCTAAACTGTGGTTATTACTTAGGGTTTGGAGACAGGAATGGACTTTCCCGCGTTCTCGGAATACCAGGACGTGTTTTCCGCTCCGTTGACGCCGCCGATGTTCGCGACGTATACCGTGCCGTCCTGGATACCCAATCCGCAGGCCTTGCTTAAGATCGCGAGGGCCGTCTATCCGTATTGGAAAGAGCGAAGAATAGAGCGAGGCGGACATCGCATAATACCTACTTTAAACGTGAGTTGACTATTTATAAGCGGTCTATTTAAGTGGGTATTTAACCTTTAAAATTCTAGGGGGACGAATCGGACACCCTCAATGAATCTTACATCTGTTTCCGACGGCGCGAAAGCAAGGCTGTCCGGAAGACTCGCGCGTCGCAAGTCACCTCGTCAGACAAGCTTGCTCGTCTGCAGCTCGAATTCTCATATCCCTCGAACTCGCGAAAACGATACTGCAGCGAGAAAAGTTGAAGAAGGAAGCGGCGGCTAATTCACAATCAGTTTGGGAGAAACGCTTAGCATATGTCGACCTCAAACGGAAATTCCCAAGTCTGAACGACAAGATCGACGACGAATTGCTGGTGGACAAGGAGAGGCCGGCGAAGAGGCCAGAGGTCGCGTGCGTATTTTTCTTCTGCCAGTTTCGTAATGTTTTTTTTGACATTGATTGCTTGCTTAGACGTGTGCCGGGACTCAAGATCAGGACGAACGACCAGGCACCTCCTACCCCTTTGCAAGTGGTGGTGCGTCCCAAGGAGAAGGCTCAACAGATTCGCGAAGCCATCGAATCAGCTCTTTCCAGGCAGAAGGATCTCGACCATCATTGGGAAGATCTTGTCGACGTACGTCTTTGTTGCCTGCCTATTTTTCTGAGTACTCATTTTTGTGTGCAGAACCCCTACCAAACCCTTCCCACACCCTATGCATCCAAACTCTTCAAGTACATCCCACCACCCACTGCCCCCACTCCTCCTTGGTCATCGTCGTCGCAATCGGAAAAGAGCGACGACGAGACTACCCCCCTACACCGCCAGCCCGTGCCGTCCGCATGCGAGTTGGCCGCGGTGGCCGTATCCTCCTCGACCGTCGAGATACCGTTAGTCGCCGCATTACGCCCAAGCTTCCGCGGTCATCACTGTTTAGCCTTCCTGAAGATGACGAGGACAAGAACATGGATGTGGATGATCCAGAGGAAGCTGAGCGTCTCAGACGACTGGAGGAGCAATGGAGGTTCGATGCCGACGATGTGCCTCCAGTTGGTCCTGAAGGTGCCGACGAACAGAACCGAATCATGGTTGACGACTACGACCCCAAGTATGTGTACCACCTTTATTCATTTTTTCCCGCTGAGTCTGACAAATCTTTTCAGCTACTTGAGACATACCATGACATTGTACACTGATCACGACCACGCACTGCTTCTGAACGATCCCACCATTATGATCACCACTGCAGACAACCGTAATGCCGCTGTTGTTCCATATCGACTTGGCATGCCGCCGCCAGCTTATCGGAGGGATCCTACCATGATGCGATACCCGCAGGGAGTTATGCCGGGACAGCTAGCAGGGCATCATGGAATGGCTGCTGCTAACGGCACGCCGGTGTCGATCCAGCATCAGATCAAGAAGATGCAGCCCCCGACTGCGGCTCCGCAGATGAGGATTTCATCGAACGGCGGCATGCGGCCTCCTAATATGTCGGTACCCAATTTGCAGACTAATGGTATGCAACCCAACGGTTTGCAAACCAACGGCACCACACCACATCATCTCTCTCCCCACCCCATGCCTGTTCCTGTCCCTCAACATTCCCCTCCAATGGCGTCAACGGTATGAGTCGCGCAGCGATCAGTATGCCGCATGTCGATGTGCAGAAGCCCGAAGTCCTCTCATCACCAGCTATTCCCAATGGTGTTTCACCGAACCCTCAGGCCGAGGGCAATAACGAGATGTCCGTAAATGGACTCCCTGTACGACCCAAGTCGCAGAATGTGACACCGCAATCTCACCTTGCCCTCGGCGTTCCAACTAATGGGTACCACCTGACTCCGATGACCAACATGACGGCCGCCGCTCTAGTCAATTCAGCACCATACCAACATAACCAAAACCAGCAACATCTCGCTGGTGGTTTGTCACAGCAACAGGTGCAGAACCTAAAGTCAATCTTTACGAACATGCCAGCCACCGACGTCAACAGCATGGCAGCTCGTAGTCTTCCCAACGGCTACATGCACGTCGGGCCGAATGGCTCGAACATGAATATGCAGATGGCTCCTGGTGCAAACATGAACCTGAAGCTGCCTGCTGCCAGGCAGATGCAGTGGATGAGCTCGCCGATGCAGCGGCCGGCGTCTGTCGTGAATGGCGTCGACGGGCAGATGAATGGTATACATGTTGCGAGTCCCAATGGAGTCCATGCCGTTCCAGTGCGGTCGCCTTCGGCAAATGGCTCTCGGCCTGGGATGCGCAATGGCGTTCATGTTAACGGTCAGCACTCCATGTCTCCACATATGCAGCACTCGCCTTCTCCCCTTCCGAACATTGCGCAGTCCCAATCCCCACCTCGAGTGCCCATGGCACCCAACATGGGCATGGCTTCGCCGTCATTGCCGCAGCAGCAGCCGGTCGCAGGGCCGCAGAACGGTTATTGATATTCCCCATTGGAATTCTCTCTTTCTTCGCTGGGACGAGGTACCATTACCGCGCCTTCTTCTTCACTTGCGAGCTATTAGCTCTTTTCACACTCTCAGTACAATCTTATATTGAGGTTTCGCTGTTTCTTTCCACCCCCAACTCCTTGTCTGTTTTTGGCCTCTTTTCACGTATGTTTTCTTTTGCGCCTTGTATTATAGCTTCGACGCTACACGAAATCTAACACGTTTTCTTCGTCGTGTTCATCGAAATCTTCGTATTCTTTTGCATCCAAAAGACGAACCTAGGCGTCGGTTTGTTTTTTAGATTGTACGGTAAATATTCTCCACCATCCAGTATACATATAATATCGCCATAAGCTTTCTTCGTTCCCGATTTTCCTTTATGTATTGCACCGAACAAACTATACCCTCCGCCTCCGCACAAAAATAAGAACTAACTTTGCCCAACTTTTGTACTTGTTTGAAAACCTTCAAAATAATGGTCGAAATTAGCCGACAGGTCTTCTTGCCTCCTACCAGCACCTTCGTGTCTTCCTACCCTCATCTGCCTATGGCTAGAAACTCGATCCACTCCAGAGTCAATGGCTCTAACATTCCATGTAATTTCTCGCTGGCTGGAATCCGTTGGATCTTTTGAAGCTGGAATTGCGCAGTGGCGGTTGTGCATTTCGTAATAAAGGCGTACTTGTCCTGCATCATTCTAGGGTGTCGAAGCGGAATTCCTCGCGGATGAGCGCTGAGCGCTGATGAGCTCTGAGTAAAGCTTGTGCAACAGCCTACTAGTCCTGGTGTGTATCGCTCTAGGGTGGCGATGCGGAAACTACTCTCGGATGATTTGCATAAACTCCGACTGCTGGCACCAAAGCGATCTACTCCGGTCCAATTGCCACATAAAAGTTGACTGGGACTTGGCAGTGGTCTTTATCGAATTCGAAGATCTTTTACAGATTTGAAGAGGCCCACAGCCGTCTCAAAGGATTCGGTGGGATCGTCCTGCTAAGTTGGGATTGATATTTCTCGTCCACGCGCTCTATGCCCTCCAAGTCTGGTTTAACGTTACTATGCAATTTCACTGGTTGCTCTATGACAAAACTCTAGCTCTCGCCTTAGAGCAGCCATAGCCGCTTCGGATTTCGACTACATCCCAAAATAATTGGATTCGTATGCTTCGCCGCTCTCTGGAATCTGGTTTATGAGACCTGATATGACATCGACGGTGCGATAGACCTCTATCTCTCTCGACACCGATTCCTCTACGACTATATCCGGGTTGTGCTCGAGCGCACAGACTTTGTGATTAATTGCTTCATCATTCTCATTTCAATGGAGATTGGCAGGCAGCAAATACGCGGACACTGAATACAAGTTGAGTAGTGATTAGTGACTGTGCACTTATTCTCTTCCGCCATCTTGCCGCTCACGCCCCATCTGAACGTGGTCGCCAACTTACACATTCAAGGTTATATGACGGGTTTATCTAGGCCTAAAGCTGGCTATCACTTCGCTTTGCTCATATAAACAGGGCGAGATGGGAGTCCTATCCCTCTGCAAGAACGTACCTCTTGCTAGTATGCGCGCTTCAATTGTAAACCTCGCAGTTTTCATCTCATCGATCGCTGCCCTTGGAGCGACACAGTCGACAGACGTTTGCGGAGAAGTAAGCGCCCAGCTCAAGCTACCCAGCTTGGTTTCGTCTCACAAGATAATCACTTATGGGACGGTATGTGAGTGTCTCCTCTTGTTCCTTGGAAAATCGACATTGATAAAATATTAGCCGACTGTATTTGTATCTCCCATATTTCTAGCTATGTATCGTCCAACGGATTAGCTATATCGGCTGTGGCTAGCGCTGGAAAATCAGCCGTCATAAACGCCATCACAGAAATGGTTTTCACTTCGTTTTTCTTGCGATTTCTGAGGTCTTATATACGTGTTTTATAGGTTAACTCCTGTAAGAAACAGACCTGCCACTACCCACCACATTCCACTCCTATATGCCAACGCGGAAATCCGTGCGGCTTTACTTGCACTGATGGGTCAGTCAATGAACGCATCACTTCGACGGAGGATCCTAATGAATTTTTTTTCCCGCAGCTATACACCATTCCCGAACGGGAATCGCCCGACCAGCTGTGTATGCAATAAGCCGTACATGCTTTGCAATGGGAAGTGCGGCCTGTTCAAGGCGTGTCCAAGTGGCCGGCCTGTCTACAAAAGAGGACTGGCCGGTGGCCTCGATAAATGTCCCAATGGAATGACCTCCTGCCCCGTTCCAGGCCGCGGTGCGCACTCGATGGAATGTGTAAACACTCAGACTGATCTTGAGAGTTGTATGTCCCTCCAGAGCCTTTCAATGAAAGCGCTAAAGCTGACATGATTTATAGGTGGTGGATGTATACTAGCGTCCTATCCTAGGCATATCCCGGAGGGTGTGGACTGCACTGCTATCCAAGGTGTTTCTGACGTTTCTTGCATGTACGGTCAATGTGTTGTCCATCGATGCATGTCAGGATATAGTCCCAATAGCCTTCGTGATTCCTGTGTTGGGTCTGACGGCGGCTCGGAGATTGTTCTTGGAAATTACTAAGTTCAAGCCGGAGTCCAGAAGTTAGGAAAGAGTATCGCTCGGCGATGAGAATTTTCCTGATTTCTCTTTTGTGTTCCGTCTTCTTTTCCTTTCGCTTTCACTTTCACTTTTCTGTAGCACTAGCGGTTGACCGCCATTGTTTGAAGCTTTGAATAGACATTGTAGCAGAATTTACATTCTTGTTTACCGAAAAAGAATCATAGTTGGGCTGTAGCTCATCGGGACTACACAAAATTGGCATGACTTGGGCTAGCAATCGTTCCATAAAGTAATACAGCACATGTATTCTATTTCACCATAGCCATAGCTCTTTGAAGATCTCCGCTTATCGATGAGTCCCATGTCCACTTCCATCCCTCTGATATCTTCTGATCCAAATCCAACAATCTCTCCTGCGAAACCGGATCGCCTTCTGCGATGTCGTCGAATTCAGCAGCTGAAAATTCATAATGACGTCCTTGGTCTAGCGACGCTTTCGCCGCAAAATTTCCAAATGGCTGGCGGATTGCGTTGTATATGGTGGTGATCTTCTCGACGTCGATCGTTCCTTGTTTCGAAGCTTTCGCTAGAATATTGGCAAGGATGTAACCATCCTAATGAGATTAATATAATGGATGTCATAAATTGGCATATGGGACAATTATAATTGTTTGAACTCTACCGACCTCAATGGCTTGTCCAGCACCATTGCCCAGATGCGTAGGCATGGCATGAGCCTGAAATCTTCGTAAGAAAGGATATTTTGAAGCAATGATCAAACGTTACAGCGTCACCCAAGACAACAACTCGACCAACTGCATATTGATCAAGTGGTTTCACCGTTTCTGCTGCCCACCTCGAAGAATTTATCATGTTCTATTTTGAAGAGGAGATAGGAAAAGCCTTTTAATATGTTGAATTCAGGGATGCTGAAAAAATACTTACGTCTGTAATGCATTTCACTTCTTTCGACCAATGCGCATAGAAAGACGATACGACATCAGACGAAGGATTGATTACAGCTGGGCCCTCCAGGTAAGTTCCTTCCTTCTCCGGCTCCGTTACGAATGCAACAATGTTAATGAGTTTCCCTTGCGAAACAGGGTAGGAAACAACATGCTACTAGGTGGATGTTATTAGTAAGAAGAAAATCAAAGATGATTGACGTGTAAAGTTGCATCACCTTGCGCTTGCCACAATACTGATAGTAACATGATATTTATCAACATTATTATCACGACTCATCGATAGAAGAAACGAACCACCATTGGTTTCATCAGGCTTGGATGATCTGGAATTTCCCGCTTGATAGCGTCACTGTCAATGAGGCTTCTGTAGACAATAGTACCACTCCAGAGTGGGCGAGCTTCTTCTGCAGCCTCTGCTTCGCTCAGATTGTGTACTTTAGCCAGAAGGCCTTTGCGAACGACTGAATTAACGCCATCTGCGCCGATCAGCAAATCGCAAGTTGCGCTGTCGCCATTTTTGAACCTCAGTTGGACGCCGTCTGTTGACTCGTAGTGCTCAATTAGGCGCCTATTGAGATGTACGTGCACACGAGAAGAAATGTGCTTTAGCAGGACTTGTTGAACGTCTGCTCGATGGAAGGAGAGCGAGCCACCTGGGAAAGTCAGATTACAAATGGCAACGTTGTCCGCGTTGTCGCTTTTTTCACAACAAAAAGCAAGCCCTAAGAATAAAACCAAGTTGTCAAAAAAAATCCCCATTATTCGCGTTTTATTGACGAGTAAACTGAAAGAACACATACTGGGTTTCCGCTGTGACGGAAGCTCTTGACCAGGACAAATGTAAGCGGCGAGGTCGTTCTCCATGCCGAGGTCCTTCAATATTTCCCATCCTCGAGGCCACAATGTGATCCCCGCCCCCACTTGGGTCATCTTGGCTGCAGCTTCATATATATCCACCCGAATCGCATAATCGACTTCCAGGTGGCTGATGGCTGCAGCGAGAGCTAGGCCTCCGATACCACCTCCACTAGAAGCAAAAAATAATATTAGATACCAGTTCTGGAAGCAGATAGTTCGGAAGGGACGTACACAATAGCCACACGCAATCTTGGAGGAGCACTCATTCGTGTTGGGAGACTGAAGAGAAAGTGAGTATCAATAATCTGCACATCCGAATTTCGAGACCGCGCATTGGCCTCTGTGAGATACTGAGCTGTAAATTTGGGCTGCGTGGAGTACAAGCCTTTCAGACCTGTTTTCGGCGGAAGCCCGCCCAGCTGCGCGTTAGTGGTATACCAAAATAGCAAGAGACACAGTTATCTGTTCAAAAGAAACGGATTTATTATTGGTAATAAATGACCACAAATAATATGAAGCATTTGTCCTGTAAATGTTTGAAAGAAAAGTAGCGTGTTGCGAGAGAAATGAAGAGCTAGTATCAAACCAAGGAAAAGCATAAATGATTGACTGACTGTGGAGAAAAAAGTTCCATATATATTAGAGAGAGGGAGGAACGTGGTTAGGAATAGGAAACGATCGTGTTTCGAAGCGCCGTAGTCGAGGCGGTGAGTAAAGCTTAAGTTTGGCTCAGGTATCAGGTTGCGCTATAAGTGGTATATGGGAGAGTTAGTGATAGATCAAACTGATGAACCATTCGAAAACCCAAGGGAAAAACGGTGATTATCGATAGAAAACCCGGAAAGGAGTGTGATTTGAGTTGTTCTACTCGAGGGCAGAGTTATCCATTCACTCTTCCTCTTCTTCCTCAACAACGTTTTGGAGAGGGGCTCCATGTACATAGCGAGCGGGACTATTACGTCCTGTTTCTTCGAGATTGATGCGTGGAAGGTCGATTAGAGTGGGTTCGGGGGTTGTTGGCTTGGGAGGAGTGCTAGGCGATGCGGCAGCAGCGAGTGGAGGTTGTGGAAGGGGGATGGTGTCTTTAGGCAGAGAGGCAGCCCGAACGGGAAGGCGGGAAGGCGCGAGAGGCGCAATGACAAGAGGTATGATTTGGGGAGGAGAGGCAGGCTTTGTCGGGGCACCACGTTCCCGTTCGCGATACATTTCGATCAGTGCTGCTGTCTTGCTGGGTGTCACAGGTGCGGCTGGTCCAGGAGGAGGAATAGCAGCGTTCGCGTTCTTGACTTCAAAGGATTGATTGAGAGCTGAGACTGTAGATTTTGAAGGCACGAGAGGAGCGGGTTCATGGAGAGTGGTTTGCGGTTTGGGAGGAGTGCCGGCGCTCGGAGGAACTGGGAGAGGGCGGACGTCAGGAGGCAGATGGACTTGGAGATCCTCGTCAGCGTCCTCATCATCGCTGTCGCTTGCCAACTTCACGCGAGGATCATCCGCCACGGACTGGGTTAATCCTTGCCGTCGTTCCGGGTGCAGATCGAAGTACCCGACGCGTCGTTGATGTCGGGCCAACTGACGAGCGTTCATAACGCCGACGTCACCGTCCAACTGCTCATGTCCAACGGACGATTCATCATACGCGAGTCCGCCAACGTCGCTCTCCTCCGTCTCCATACTGCGTCTCGGCACGACATCCACTTCATCAATATCCAAATCCTCGACATGCTGGTCCAGTCCAAAATCTTGATCCACGCGCTCCATCACACTAGACGGCGACGGGCTCCTGTTCTGCACGGCGGCCAGCACTTGCGCCACCTCCATGCTCGCCATTTCCGGGTCGGCCCTGGTCCCTCCACGCTTCTTGTCGGCCAACTCCGCGTCCTGCCCGCCCAGCCTCCGACTCTGACTGCCCACCAGTATGTCCACCCACGCATCCGTGCTCGACTCCCGCCGCCTCTGCTTGTCATCCTCCAGCTCATACTCCTCCCCGTTGTGCTCGTCATCGCTATAGCTCGCCATCCGCGTCTCGAACTCGACCGTCGAGTACTCCGCGGGGATCATCGAGCGCCGGTTGGACCCGGGCGTCGGCGGCAGCCTGAACAGCAATTTCTTGACCGAGGGAGATGCTGTGGAGTCGGAATGCATCTCGTCGCTCTTCGGAGCAGGGATCTTAGGAGGAGGGGGAGCGTCGTACCTGATTGGGTCCATAGAGCGCGACGCGGCCCTCTTCATCATAGGCAGTGGCGGCACTAACGAGGTAGAAGCTGGGGCGCCCGCTGGATTGCGAGTGGAGTTCTTTGGATTGAGCGACAGAAGCTTTGTGGAGGAGCTGGCATGGAGCATGCCTTCGAATTCGACTTCGCGATAGGATGGACTTACGGGTACATGGCCGATCATGTAGGGCCGCCCGTTGAGAGTCGCGGCTTGCTTCCATTGCTTTTTGCTCGACGTGGAAAAAAGTGAAGGTAGACGACGACGATTTGATGATTTAACCGCCAGTTGCTCGCGGTATTCGAGCGGAACGAATTCTTCAAATAAAATGAGTGTGGTAGAAGTTCGAGGATCAGAGCCACCGGAGGTAGTTGTTCTTGAGGGTGGCAGAGATTTATATTCGACCTGAAGATTGGAGTTAGCATATGCCCAGCATATCGTATTTGGGAGGCATATAAAAATAAATCATAGACTAACCAATGCCCAATTACAATCCCTATCCAGCATCTCGCCTCTTTCCAGATCCATCCACCCGCCTCCGTAGATAAGGTCACAGAACACATCGAGGAAAGCCTCTTCAATGATCTCTTCGTTCCCAATCACAGGCTCTGTGTCCCAGCCAAAGGCAGGCAAAGATTTATGAGTCTTCTTGAGCTTCTTATTGATTTCTGCACTTTGCGCTGGCCATGAGGAAATTGTATTGGTGAAAGGCGTGCTAAATTGAAGAGTGGCGCTCAGAGGTGCGTCCATGCGGGAGAATCCGGCAGAGGAGAAATCGTTCCATGACAAGGTTTGTCGTTTGGCAGTGCGGTCCTGTAATCACAAATGAGCATGTGAAGCCATCAATTATTGGAAAATCGACACATACTGTTCTTGCACTCTCCGTAAGGTCAAATTGGAGTTTCTTCTCGTCTCCGAGTCCACTGAAACCCATAGATTCAAATTCACCCCACTTGAGGTCGGTCAAACTCCTAAACCTATCCTCGCCCTCTCTGCCGCCCAGCCCAAAGTAATCCGGATCAGAAAGGGAGGTAACTGTGTTCGACGAAGTGGCCGACGAATATGATGAGCCCGACTGCGATGACTTCAACGACGACGCCGCTCCAGGTGCGATATCCGGATGGAAGTTGGCGAGCATGTCCATGCGCTTCTTGTACCCTTCCGAGTAGCGAGGAGGAAGCTTCAGTGTCGAGGGCGCTATTCTTTCCCATTCTTTCGAATTCGCGAGGCCGTTGTTGCCTTGCGACCCTGCTGGCCTATGCGCCCATATTGCAGCCGTCTTTCACGAGATCCGGCGAATACATGCGGACATTCCTGCGGACGCTCATGACACGTACGGTCCGTGCTCCTCTTCGCGGCTGGGGCTTTCTTGTTTTCTAGGAAGGGAGCATGGCGGGGTAGCCTTGATCCATTCCTTGAGAAACGGGGGCGAGGGAAGCGGCGCTTGCGGACTGGTTAGAGGCGAGCCTTCGGAGATGGGGAGACGCGAGGCAGTCTGCAGCGCACGAAGGCGAGAATGATATGTTCCATGGTTTACGCGCGAAGATAGTGAACGTATGCATGGTGGAATGCGAGAGTGGCTGGACCAAGGCCGAAGAATAGGGGTCCAAAAAGAGGGGAAAGTGTGGGAGGTGTTATGGCCAGATAATGTGCTGTTGGCAACCAGGCGGGCTAAAAGAGAAAGTAATCTGATAATTTATTGCTTGTAGAGGAGCTGGCAGCTCAGGCAGAAAATTTGTTGCAAAAGTGTTGGCGGGTATCGAGAGCTGAAAACAAGTTGTCATTAGTTCAGT
>JACGCK010000216.1:0-74272 GCA_014925825.1 Pholiota molesta
GGAGCTGCTTCGTTTTCGTCCACTGACGACGCTGCTGCGCGTCGTGCGCGGCCTGTGACGGGCGAGGCCGGAATCTTGAACCTAACGGCACCGTCGTCCTTGCCCGCCGGCGCCGCGTTCTCCTGGTCGCCTGTCGCGCCGGCGTACACGACCTGCTCGGCCAGGGCTTGTACCTGTGCCTCGACGCCTCGAGCGTGTCCAGGACCGTCTTGGCCCAGTCGGCTTTGTGATAGAGCTTGTGGATCGGTGCTTGAACGCGAACGCGAACTTCTTCGCGTCGGCGCGCGAGAAGTCCGCCAGAGACGCGTCGGTCGGTCGGTGTCGCTTTCGCCGTCGCTCATGGTGATGTCTTCGGTGTTGGTGTCCTTTTGGGAGAGCACGGATGCCACCGCGTTTCGGCTTCGACGCCGACGCATGCCGGCGTCGCCCTCGTCAAAGGTTTGCGAGAGCCTCTTCAGGATGGGGATAGAGTACGTCGACGCGTCTTTGTCGCCGGTCGTGGAGCGCGAGCCGGCGGAAGTGAGGAGGGTGAAGAGCTCGGCGAGCTCTGCGTTAGTGTAGGGTGTAGTGGGTGTCGACATAATAGAGGACGTGATAGGATAGAGTAGACCAGAGGACGTGGTTCAGGAATGTGGCTGGGATCAGCTGAGCTTTCTGGCCACCGGTCAGTAAAGAGGGGTGGACGGTTAACAAGCAATGTAAAAATTCAAGTACAGCCATATATACTTTTTTCTACGACCGGTGGCACGTGATGTTGACTGGCCCAAAGCGTGCACGCGGAAATGTGGCCCGCGTCAAAACCTGAGCAAATTCACTTGTTCATTGTCCAAGATGGTTACATTCCAACAACAGACCCTTAAAAGTGATAAGGATGGACATTCTGAGGTTCGTCCACGTTCATTGATGATAGCTACGGGCAATTGTTTATCAAGTATGTATGCGCTTATCCAGGTCATCTATTTTTAATCAACATCCTCTGCAAGAACCTCACAATTTCCGAGACACCTTGATTTTCCCCAAGGCCCTTTCGAAGAACAGCGTCGTCTGCAATCCATGGCCTTCGCATGTGCAAGGCCTTCGCGCCGCGTTTTCGAGCTTCCTTCCACCTGGCAGATTGCCTCCGCTCTGAAGGACATCGCAAATTTTATTGACGCTCTTGTCGCCAGCTTCTGCGCAGGGCGTGCCAAAGCAGGAACTCCAGCCTACAGATTTCAGGGACTCCAAGTGATGCGCGAGGAATAGGCTTGCAATCAGCTCGCGCTGTTTCGTCACTTCTCGTATTTGAGGCACCAAGCGCAGTTGTATATGCTGTAGACAGTGTCAGGGTGGGCACCGTCGTCGATGTTAGCACCATGGCGGGTATGCAACTCGAGCATGTGAGAGGGCGATAGCAAGACGCCGAAGAAGATATGAGCGAGGTTTTTGAGAGGCTCCAAAGCACTTCCGAATGCATGCTTCGGGGGAAAGGAAAAGATAAAAAAACATTTGCCATTTCCGAAGAAAAGAAACTCACAGCGAGGTGAATAGCGTCGGGAACATGTCAGGAATAGGCGAGTGATTAATTCGTGAGAGGCTGTCTTCGTAGCAATTGGGGCAACAGTCCATGTCCAAGCCTTCGATCGAAGTACAGTGCAGATAGACGAGATTTGGAAGACCCTTCGCCACAAAGCTCAGTAGCTGTACGTCAATCCGAGGAAGCTGAGTCAGTTTCAGCATAGTCAGATTTAGCACCGTATTGTGCGTAGTAGCCAAGCTGGTGAAGAGTTGAGTTATACAAGCGCGCTGGAGAACCAAGCCAGAATGCGAGAAGTCAACCCGAAGCTCTTCGAGTTGATCTAAGTTTTGGAAGCACTTGATGTTAGGAGGAATGAGGAACGACGGAGCGCTAAGAAACCTGAATATATGCGCAAAATTAAAATTGTACCGCCATGCTAAGTATGTCAAAATGCAATGGTGATAACACGGAAGTCTGACCTGACCCAGCGATATCCGCCAATCCATCCTTTGTTCCGAAACTGAGTATCGAGCAGAGCCAAAAACTTGAGTAGGCTCGTAGAATCTTCCGTAGTACTGAACACGAGAACGTGAAAGAATTCGCGCAGTGCCAAATATCGAATGTCTGTAGAGACCAGAGAAAGAGGAGAAAGAACTGCATGAATGCTGATTTTTGGGAGCCCAAGTAAGCGCTCTCTCCCATCGAAGGCGCCAATACGATGGCAGCATATTGTTTGATTATCGCCTCGATTATTTCCATTGGTACTCTGGGTTCTGGGTGAGCGAAAAAGCTAGTTTTGGAAGAGGTATCTATAGAAGGTCGCAGCCGAAGACGATAGCCACCGGCACTACCATAGCGTCGAATAGGCTGCAGATTGAATTTGTCCGGAGAAGCTGGCCGACTGGGCGGTAGAGATTCTGTCCTAGTCAGACTCATAGTGCGGTTGTAGGGCTGAGAAAAAAATGGGAGCAAGTTAAATGGGAGCGTGTTAGTAGAAAGAATTTTTAAGAAGCAGCGAAAAAGCACGAGCAGAAGGTGGACGAAGGAAAGGAAAGCGTTGAGCGCTGAGCGTTCAACGCGACCTTCTTTGTGAATCATGTGATTATCTTTTGGACACTCTTGAATATATGCGCTTCAAGTTCAATTATATAGACGTTCTCACTGTTAGTTACTAGTTAGCCCACCGGAAATCGAGCTCCTTTTTTCTTGACGTTAGACTCAGACTGGATGAAGATTAATGAGCAAACTTTTTACGGGACACCTTTTCAAGGTGCATTGATTCCGCTGGAGTCTCTGAGGATATGCGAAGTAATTAATTGAAAACATAATAAAGTATAACGTAGGAGTAAGGAAAATGTATGGCACAGTATGCATGCCGGATATCAATATCGTAATGTGATGTGCTTACTGATTATATTGCGGTAAGTAAAGTTTGAAGTCTAATCGAAGCACTGCAGGGGTCATTAAAATACAAGTGATGTTCGTGTCGGGAATAGCAATTATTGCCTCTCCAATAGTTTATCATCCTAATAGGATGGAGAACCCTGACTATCCAAGAGCCAGCCAAAGTCTAAGCTGTCGGTTTTCTTGAGTTTGACCTTGCCCCCTCGGTCAGAATCACTGGTAAGGACGTCGAAAGGTTTCTCGGCGGTCCCGTGTCGAGCTAATCTCGAGGATTTCCTACCAGGAATCGTGCTCTGCCTGATATGATCAGATATAACACAAAAAGCAAAGGAATAAAGACATACGCAACCGCTGGTACCTGCGGTCCACTCTGGGACTGCTGAGCCAACTTTCTTATCCTCGATCGCTCCAGAGGAGGCAACACCATCTCTTTCGCAAGTTTAGGCATGTCTTGATCTTCTTCGTCAATATCCATAGCAGACGACTGTCGTTGAACGGTGGGACGCCGCTGTACCGGTGTTTCATGCGTCACAAATTCCACATCCCCATCGCTATCTGCATCCGCATCGGCAGTACTCTTGCGAAGAGTTTTACTCCGTTGCTTCTCGGAAAATCTCGATGTCGACCGCGACTTGCTGCGTATCCGCGTTCCTCTACCCACCACACCCTTCATACTGGCGTCGCTATCAGAATGGAGGTGCATATCGGCTACACCATTGCTTGCAGCGCGAGTTTGGTGCCTCAGATCCCGCGTTTCGCTCGCAGACGGCGAGCGCATCCTCTCCACCGAACTTGCGCGCTGTCGAGGCTCACGATCGCTGCCATAGATATCAGAGTCCGTTCCATCCGAAACGTCAGTACCTATCGTGGTGCGAGCGCTTCGGCTTGGAGATCTGGATCGCGGAATTAATGCTTGGTCTTCGTCAAAGGTCGTAGAAGCAGCAATGTTCATGCTGCTCGCACCCTTCACAGGTCGCGGGCGAGGCCGTGGTCGTGGCGGTTGCAGTTGCGACGTAGGAGGATCGCTGAATTGCAAAGTCTGCGACGATCCAGGAATCGGATCTGCGTCTTTCGCCTTCCGCTTCGCCTTGCTGCGTTTCTCTTTCTCCTTTCCCTCGCGTTTCCTTTCCTTCTCTTCTTCGTCCTTTCTCGCCTCTTCCTCGCGTTCGGCCTCTTCCTCCCTTTCAGCCTCTTCCTCGATCTCTTTCCGCCGCTTTCGTGCCCGCTCCATGACGATCAAATCACCCGCATCAACTTTATCCTGGTCATTTCTCTTCTTTTTTCCATCCCACTCTCCGCCATCCTCAGGAAACATAGCTACGCCATATGCTGAACTGTCTCTCAGGATCGTCAGGGCCTCTTGGATGCCTTCGTCTCCGGTCAACTTCTTGTCTTCCATTATCAGGCGAAGTGCGACTTCTGGCACCAGAATACGCTGCACGAACTCATTCGCCGTCAGAGGCGAAATGGGAGCCGGATCAATCTCGTCAAGGGGAAATAAGTTGTACAATGTTTGATGGATAATAACAGATCCAATTTCGCCATAACTGGAACCGATGTTATTAAAAGTTGGCAAAAGAGATAGAAAAATAGATGGACGTACTATCCCGGCTGCGCCTTCTCGAAAGTGGCGAACTGCCCTCGAACGCCCGACACAGCGCGCAGACCCTTCTGTTTCACCTCCTCCATAATCTCCATCCAGAAAATACTGCCCGCTTTCCGCGTCGCCTTGTTACTCGCATACACGACATCCCAATCATTGGGGTCCTGTTCCTGTGCCGACTCATCATCCGCCGCAGGATCCTCGATGAGGGCCTTCAGGAGCCCCTTCATCTTGATGATGCGTGCTCCGACGCGGTTCCACTCGATCGTCTTCGGCCAGCCTTTCCGTTCGGCTTCTGGAAGGATCTGCGACTCGAATCGATGTCGTTGGCACGCTGCGATGAATGCGGCCAGAGGCGCTCTCAAACCGAGAGGATTGGAAGGTCTAGGATCGCGCTGCGATTTCTTCTTCGTGGTCGCGAGCATCTTCAAAAGGAGAGGAGATGGGGTCGAAGGGAGAGGGGTATCGCAGTATGGACAGAGAGTAGTTGGATCGACGTGGGGCGCAATAGATACTGTGAAAAAAGATAAGATAATGAGAAATAATGGAATGCACGCCACAAAACCAGAAAAGCTTACTCGAATCGCCTTCATCTTCGAAGGGATGTGATGACGGTGACATGAGCAATCTGAAAGTGGCATAGGGTTAGCAAAATTAGTTCAATGCGCCAAGATACATAAACCAATAGAAAAGGTGACGTACAGCTCGCGTGCTTTCCTCGATTTCTTGGACGTATGCTCGTCGTCACTCCCATCTTCCGATAGCCTTTTCCTAGGTCTCACTGGCGAGCTGGAATCGATACTTTGCAACATCTGCGTATTCATAGGGAATTCCTCGAGCTTCTTCTGTCGCTTGGATCCCTTCCGTTTCTTCTTCTTTTCACTTTCAGACTCGGATGCGCTATTGGCCTTCGTGTCATCGTCGAAGGTAGGCGATACCGCCCTGCCCTTTCCTTTGTCCTGCTTTCGAGCGAGTTGGGGTTTCATTGAATTAGTTTTTACGGAGGGCTCTGACTTCTTTGGTGGAGACAAGTTTGGGAAAGGGGCTGGGATTCGAGAGGTGGAAGGCGGCGGTTTCGCAACTTTTCCAGACGCTTTTGAGCTTCCAGCGAGGGGCGACAGCGTTGCTCCTGGAAAGTCAGCCGCAGTCCGACGGGGCGGTGGGGGTAGCGTGGGTGACGGGACGGGGAAAGGGTTTGGGATCTTCTTTTTCTTCATAATTCGCCCCCTCGACGAATCCGCAGAGCCGGAACGGGACCGAGAGCTCGAGGTGGATCGTGAGCTGGACCGCGAGCGCGAGCGCCCTCGCAGGCCAGTGAGTGGCTTTCTCTTTGGATTTACTCTGATTGGCGATTCTGCCGATTTGCGGGGTTTCACTTGGGCGCTGAGGGGCCCATACGGCGACACCTTGGTTTGGGATGAACCCGGCGGCTTCGCAGCGTTGGGCCCTCCTCGGGGGCGTGGCTTGGAACGGTTCATGAGCGACGTGATGGGATTATCATTGCGCGCCGGTCTCCTCGTCGGTTCGATTTGTCGGGGTGGTGACGGTGGTGGTGAAGCGGGCCGTTTCGTCTTCGTGCCCCTCCCAGGCGGTGGAATGGCGGTCGGGGTATCATGCTCATCGTCATCCGACACAAGAATTGAAGCCGACCCCTGGAGATGTTTTCTCTCTATCGAAGAAGGTTTCAACCAGGCAGGGCTCAACGATCGTCGACCTTCGTCTATGTTCTCGTCACCCAATGTGGCTCGAGGCTTAGGTGTCGCTAGAGATGATTCGTCCTGTGTCAATGCGTCCTTCGGCTTCTTCTTGAATTTCAAAGTCTTGTACACCGCCGAATTCGACTCCAATTTCTGTATCATGGGCGCCTCGACCCTGCGACTCCCCATGCCGAGAGTTTTGCGTTGCATGGGTGGTAACTTCCGTCGTGCAGGGACCTTAGAGGTGCTTGGATCATCGACATCATAGTCTCCTTGGGAAGAGAGGAAGTCAATTTCGTCCTCAGAGTCGCTCGAATCCGAGTCGAGTACGATGTCTGGTTTCTTCTTGGAAGTCGTAGTACTTCGCGTAACAGCATCCCGCTTGTCTTTGGCAGAGCTCTTTCCCGACTGACTCCCCATACCCATAATTGAATTCGAGGAGGAAGGAATACTGTTTTTCGTCATAGAGGGTTTAAACTTGGAAGTCTGTGCCCGCTCTTGAGCTTGACTCGACGTCGGCGTCTTGGCGCCAGTCGCGTTTTTCTTCGACGGTCCAGCGCCGAACGAGGTACCCAGGTTCTCAAATGCGCGTGAGTTGCCTCCAGGAGCCACTGGTCGCGTGGGGAGGCGGAATTTCGTGGACGTCTCCAGTGTCTCTTTGTTACGGGACAGCTCGCTCAGCATCCTCTCCGCCATTGCGCCTCATTAAGTGCAAACTAGAAATATCAATAGCGTCAGATGTTTTCATGGGTGCCACGACGGAGAGCGAGATGGCATACAGGCTGTCCGAGAAGGTTGGTGGATTGGAGAGAGTTTCAGTTGCCGACAAGTTGCCGAACAAATATGTTGGCATGGTGCGTGACCGTGGCGCGCGTGTTGCCGTGACTGTCGCGTCAAGCTGTGACAAGCCACCAACTGCATTTCATTGGGCAAAACAAAGGGAAGGTGGAAAATCCAGCCGCTGTTCCAGCTGAATGATAAAGACGAAGGTATAAAAAAAAACAAGATTACTGGTTACTTTTCAGAGCGTGCTCAGTGCTCAAAAATTAACGCCGACTGGCGGCAAAGTCGTGTGGGAGTGTTCATTATATACTATATACTACTAGGGATACTATTGGGCGCGTGTAGAAGATGTCTATGGAGGCATACATGCAGAGACGGACGGATGCCTGTGCGTGGTGGGGGCGTGGGACGATGGACAATGGCGGTGGCACTGGGATAAGATTAAGCAAGATCAAATGGCGTGCAGCGAGCTCCTCGACGATGGTATGCGGGTTTGCAGAACGAGCTGGTCTAATCAGATCGAATGGCGGCCTCTACAAAACAACGAAGAGAGATATCCGTCAGTATTCCTCCACCGACAGATAGTGAGAAAAGACTTACTGAAGAATTCATACGACAGCCAGCACAGAGCCGAGCTCGGCATAGTAGTCATTACACGCGGTGTCAAACCACGCCCAAACCCACGAAATCCATCGCGCGCCCAAATGACCTTGAAAGCGTCGAACATGCCCCGCACCTTGCGGATATCCTCTTCCTTTGACACGCCGCGGGTCTGCAGCATGGTTTTTGCCACGTCCAGTGGCGTCGTTACGGCAGCGGCGACGGCGCCCGCCAGACCTCCAGCGACAATGTGTGTCTGTGGCGAGTATTCGTTCCTCGGGTTCGCGAACCGCTTGAGGAAGTCATATACGGTATATTGAATGGCGTTAAATGGGATTGCGATCGCAAGAGTGGTGGGGTAGGATACGTAGAAAGCGCCAATGCCTTCTGCGCGGTACACAGTTGTCGCGCAACTGAGGAACGATCGGAATTGGGATTGATGGACCTGCATCCGTTGCTTAATCACTTCACGAATAGGAAAAAGGCGAGCGAAACGTCAGCTTGATCGTGTACCCGTAAAACTGAAATTATGCACCATCGAAGGGATTCATGAAAGCATCAGCCGCTATTGTTGCAGACCCTCCTGCTAGCGCTAGGAGATGTATAGAATTGAGTGAATGTTGGTTACAGACAGTATGACACTGAACAACTTACCCATCGCAAACCATTGGTTCCCAGCCTCGTTACCTCCAGCAAGCTCTCTTACAGCCTCCAGCGTTCCGAAATGCAACGCATGCGCCGGACCAGCACCAAGGATAACGGACGAGACACCTCGCCAGAGCGCTCGAGTTCCTTCAGTTGTTGATATTCTAGTGAATGCATTGCCGACGCCAGTGTAGATGCCCGCAGGTGACGCTGTAAAAACTTGCATTCGGGTCTGCATGCAGTAAGCATTTGGCGGAAGTGTAGAGAAGCACATCGACAGACCTTGATACTGTCTATAGGGAACATTACAGCGTGCTCGGAGATGCCAGCCTACGAGGAAATTGCTCAGGAATCTATATTTTTTCATGGCCTCGTGGAATCGTTCTTACCAGGGCTCCAGCCAACATGTGCACCTAAAGAGACACCAAACGCGTTCAATCCCTTTTTAATTACTTTCAAGCGCTGTGACACGTACTCCCAATCCCGCATTTTGAGGCAAACCCTCATAATCAATCTCGAGCTCCGCCATTAGTGGTCGTTGTGGGAATAGGTGGATGAAAAAACCGTTTCCGTTATCTGGCTTAGGCGTACTCCGGGTGGCTCGCTCGCAGAAAGAGCGAGGAGGAGAAGAGAGAGAAGAGGAGATGGCGGGGGAGGTGGAAGCTTGGGAGGCCGAGATATGTTTAGGACTCTGGGAGGCGTTTGGTGAGCCAAACGTGACCGGCTTCAAAGTCCGTCCCAGATTTGGTCCCATCCTCCCGGCAATTACAACGGCCCAACTATTCTTTGACACGCCAATCGCACTCTTTGTCTTCCTACCAATCAACCTACCGAGCCAGTGAGAAACACCGAAACATCCACCTTAAAATAACAGTCCTGACAGGGACTCGACGCTATTAAAAGCTTCACTCGGTCTGACTACCAAACAGAACTGGTGCAGAAAACCACCCAGCTAGGCAGCAAAAACAAATCCGTTTGAACTTTGAACTCCTTGCTTAGTCGACGACAGGCGCCCATTTCTGCTTGACTTCTGCTCAGCGTTTCATTCCCCTTGGCGGTGCGGGTTCATCGGCCGCAGTCTAATTGGCTGCTCGGACGCCGTGCCACGGTGCCAGGTCTCACTTCTCACCGAGCACCATTCCATGAGGTCGTCGTGCAACCAACTCTTGTGATAGGGTCTCTGTTCGCTCTGTTCGGGTTTTCAGATTTCATTCTCGCGATTCCTAGTACGGCGCTGGCCATTGCGAAAGCGGTAAAATCTTGTTGGAGCTCTTGAACTGCTGCGTTATGGTTTTTGACATCTCTCTTCGGGAATCGGTCTTCAATGGGCTTGCTTCGATGCCACTGTCGGCCGCAGCAACGAAAAATGAATGTCCAGGACTACTTACGGCATCCCTTACTGAAGACGCTTCGATCTGTTCCCCGGAAAGGCTTTGTGAAGCGGGATATGCTGAAAGCGACGACCGTCCATGCCCTATCAGCCAATAGTCAGGCGCGCGAGCACTTCGGCCGCAGTCGGTTTGATCTGGGACGTACATCTTATCTGATATCCATCTCAACTCCTCATGGACTGCCCAGCTATTAGCATACTGGCATATCTCCAAAGGTTAATGCAATAAGTCACGCAACGCCCACTAGGCATAATCCGTCTTGGACCGTCGCAAAGCTATGGTCCATCTATTAATGTCCAGAATTCTAGTCACAAGCAACTATCTGCTGATCCTCACACTCGGCCGCAGTCGGTTTGATCTTGAGACGTACATCTTATCTGATATCCATCTCAAATGGACTGCCCTGCCCGGTCTTTCGCATACTGGCATATCTTCAAAGGTTAACAATCAATATAAGTCACGCAACGCTCACTAGGCATAATCCGTCTTGAGCGTCGCAAAGCCATGGTCCATCTATTAATGTCCAAAATTCCAGTCACAAGCAACTATCTGCTGATCCTCACTTTTTCTCAGCGGATATGATCATTCACGCCTCTGTCAGATATGTGAGAACTCCAAGCACATGGCTGACTTGAGAACATCCTACGGTTGACTGTGGTCGTTGACACTAATAGCTGAGTCTTTTAGTCTGTTTTCTCCCTGGCATGATGCTCTAGGAGTATATATAATCCTCGACGTGAGATACCCATTATCTTCTTCCTCTCAGAGTTAGTACCTGGTCGATGACAATGACAAACCCACCCACACAGTACTACCACCACGGACGTTTTCCAGTCGCAGGAGGGGTTCTTCCAGACGCAGTCACTGCGTACCGAACCTATGGATTCCATGGAAATCCATGCATCGTGTTTCCTACTAGCTTTGGTGCGAA
This sequence comes from Pholiota molesta, assembly GCA_014925825.1. Classification (NCBI taxonomy): domain Eukaryota; kingdom Fungi; phylum Basidiomycota; class Agaricomycetes; order Agaricales; family Strophariaceae; genus Pholiota; species Pholiota molesta. The sequence goes on from JACGCK010000216.1 coordinate 10,550, forward strand.
ACTAGACAGTAAGCTGTTTTGATTCCTGTTGCGATGTGGTACTATGGACAGCTGATGTTGGTGCGGCCAGACCAGCTGCATATGATTGGCGAAGGGAAGGTGCGTTGTCAAAAATTACGAAAAACGTTCAAAAAACTGTACCTAATACTATCGTTTTGCAAAGGTGATGGATCCAGAAAAGTATTTCGTCGTGACATTCGCGCTATTTTCAAATGGAGAGGTGCCTCATCACCTTTTTCTAGCATTGATCCATCACTGTATCTAATAATGGATGCTTTTGAACTCCTAGTCATCATCGCCATCCAACACGGTTAGTCACTATGCTTTTCCTATCAGCAAAACGATCCCAGTGTGGCCTATCCGTCTTCACGATATTCACAATTGCGGTGCTTGACTAGCCAGTCCCGTTTAACGGCCCATACTTCCCTGCAGTGAGTTATGAGGACAACATGTAAGCGCCCATCCCCGTCTCCAGAAGGCCATCTCATTCGAACGCGTCTTTACAGCCGTGCCCAGTATGCCGTACTCCAGGCGCTTGGTATCAAGAAAGTGTTCGCGGTAATAGGATTTTCCATGGGCGGTCAACAGGCGCGCAATGTTCCGTAAAATCTGTGAACGAACATTTGGACTGAACACGGGTGTTGAGGCCTACCATTGGCCTGTCATATACCCAGAGGTTGTGGAAAGGTCAGTGACTACCATTATTCTTTTCGGATTACATACTCAACGTATGAACGTATCGGGTAGATATGTTGTCATCTGTGGTTCAGCTCGAACAAGTCCACATAACATATGGTATTGAAAACGGTTTGTCTTGCCTACATCCTGTCTGACTAGACCGTCATCAGTTTTTTGGAAGGCCCAAAGTCGGCCTTGATAGCCTCGAAGGACTTCGAGAATGGACACTACAAAACGCCGGCCCAATTTGGTATACGCGCCTTTGCACGCGTTTATTGTGCGTGGGCGTATGGGCAAACGGTAAATACAAAGTCTTAACCTTGCCGTTCGTAAGTTCTGATCATATGCCGTCGATTCAGTGGTTCCGTGAGCATAAATACTTAATGGGCGGTTTGTCAGTATCCACATTTGTATTAACAACTTTTGAGATCAATCACTGATATTGCTATTCGTGCAGACATCCAGATCTATCCTCTTTCATGCGAGAAAGATGGGAAGGCAGGTTTGTTGACAGCTGGGACGCTAACGATCTGGTCACTCTCGTTCATACTTGGCAAACCGGAGACATCTCCAAGATACGGCACAATGGCGATCTGGCTACCTGCTTGAGTGGAATTCAAGCGAAAGGCTTGATCATGCCGAGCAAGTCTGATCTATACTTTCCTGTGCGTATGTATTCAGTAATATGTCGGACAAATTGTTGATGATGGCAATTCGACAGCCCGAAGATAGTATCAACGAAATGAGTTCTTTGGCCAGCAATGCGCGGTTGGTCGTCATCGACTCGATCTGGGGGCATACAGGTAAGGTCGATTTCCTGTGTGAGTCCGAGTCTAGGCGGCTGATTGCACTTTGCTACAATACTTTAGCTGGCGGGGGTTCTAATTCCGAAGATAGTGCATTTGTTCAGGCCCAAATCAAAGCTTTCCTCGAGGAGTGAGGCCTGATTTATCATTGATATGTGGGTCAGAAGTTATATTTCGCGAATTCAAGATTCAATCATTATTTAGTCGGTCTGACCATCCTTCTACTTCAACAACCTGCAATTCCATATCAATACTCTGACTTCTAGCTGTTTGAAAAATCACGATCTTGTGCGCACCTCTTGCAGTTGTCTTCTCCCGCAGAAAGTCTTGATTCCAGGCACACTGCGAGCAAGGGCACGCATCGATGCAATATCAGAACCTGCTGAATGACCGACGTACAGTGAAATATCCTCCAACTTCCATTCAAGATAGCATCGCTTCTCCAAATCTGCGCAGATTTGTCTGTCCGACGGCAATTGGCCAGTCACATTCCACCATATGTCAAGTCGTTTCAAACCGGGAAGGTTCTTCGCCATACTGTCTATCATGGTAACATCCAGTTCGTTGATTTGAAAGCGTAAATACACCAGACGTGAGCACTGGGATAATGCATTTACGACGATGAATGCTTCTTCTTGAGACAGTTCAACATCGTAAATAACCAATTCCTGCAGAGTGCTTGAGGCTCGTTGAACAGCTTTGCATAAGATGTCTGTTCTAGCTGGTCCCGTCGGGTTTATCTTGAGACTTCGGAGATGCGAAAAACATTTCTCGTCTGCTGCGCAATCCATGAACAGTCGGCTTGCTGTGGAACCGACCAACCCATCCGGCTGTGTAGTCCTGATAATGAGGTCGAGCTCGCGAAACATGTGCGCACCCTCACAAAGGAATGCTTTCACTCTGGGGTCATCTGGCGCCGACGACCACCCATGCACCAATGTCCTGACTTTCAGCTGTTCCAGAGCGAGCGATGTCGACAGATGACAGAAGAGATCCGATAGGTGGTGGAGCCCCGAGAATATCAAGCTGAGTTTCTTTAACTTTGGACTGATATTGTTGATGAAAGGTGCCAAGGCGTTAAGATCGGGTTTGCGACTGAATTGAGGCCCGAAGTATGATAATGGAACGGTGGAGATTTGGAGTGAAGTGAGATTTTGGAAACAAGGATTTATTGCTGATATTTCTTGGAGGACCAGTACCTCTGACCTGATAGAAAGGGATTGCAAGTTGGCACCAAAGGAGGACCAAACTGATGCCAGATTACGCATGAAGGTTGGGGGTAACCATACAGCATCGAGTCCGTTGTTGAAGCTTGTTGTTATTTGGAAAATGACCGTATCCTGGAGCTTCTTTATGAATTTTAAAATGGCTTTCAACGCGCGTGTATTGCGTTCTTTGAATGGAGAGTATCTTGAATACGAAACCCAATCAGTTATCCCTCCGATCATTCTACCCTTGTTCTTCATGGTCTTCGCCAGAGAAGACCTAATAAATTTTGGATCGTAGGTGAAGTCGACAATGAGGTGCTTGATCTTCCTCGCCACAAAAGGATCACTGAAAAGAAAGAAAAAATTAGTATAGCTACTTCATCTTCAAAATGAAGATGATGGTAACGGTAGCCCTACCTTAATCTTGTCATTATTCGTGGCAGAGCATGAAACTTGGGGTCCCATCCCATCCGGACTTGTCGGTAGCGGATATCCATGGCGAGGTGGAAGAACGAGCTGTTAATCGTACGAAGGTTTCCATATATGTCATGATCAGGTATGAATTCAGCGATATAAAGCCATATCTCTGGTGGAATTTCAGCTGACATGGCGGAAAAGGTGGAAGAGAGCGATACTGTTACAACGGTACTTGCATCATGTGGGGGAATCACTTACAAAGCCAACATACTTAGAGCCACGTCTCTTCACACACACCAAAGGGATTTTGTACACAGAAACAGAATATATAGATGATCAATATCAAACACAAAACAGGGCGCCTACGGTACTATAAACTAACTAACTAACTAACTAAACAAAAAAGAACACAAGTGCAAACGACATCCAGCGGCAGCTGCATCCCAGCCGAAATACGAGACGTCGAAGGGGGTTAAAACTACATCTACAAAAACCGCGAACGTCCATGTGCTGGCGCGGGATAGAACTGCGAATGCAGGAAACGCGATGGTCGAAGGTCGAAAGGCAGACCGGATCTCGGAACGTAAGAAAAGAAGTAGGTGGTGGGGGGGAGGGGTGTCATCAAATCTCGAGTAACAAAGCCGTGAAAAAGGGACCTAAATCATACAATCGTCCTGATGGCATGTGCTGCACATCATATCATATAGAAAAAAAAACAAAAGCGGAAATGGAAGTGGAAAGAAAGTGCAACAAGTCAAAAGGGTATCAAGTCCTAACGCTATGTCGGATAGGATCGAGCGTGGGCAATGTGTGTGGTGCCCACAAAAACGAAGAGAAATAACGTAGCAGGACAAGAAAACGGGGAAACATGCTGCAGACAACAATCAATGACGAACACTTGAATGTATGGGGGAATAAGGATGATGGAAATTGATGATATGATGCTCATGCATTAATTGCTCGTCCATGCGGGGTGGTGTACTGAAAAGAGAAAAAAATAGTGATAGAGGCATTGCGTTGCGGGCCAACCAAATTAAGGTATGGGGTGGTCTAAACAGTGAGTGCGCCCGCGTCTAATCTGTATGGCCGGCTCGTATGTATGCGTATGCATCGCGCGGGATGCATAAAATGTATGACTGTATGATAAAATCGTGCAGGCGGCGTGTGGTCGGTGCGGGAAAAACGTGTAGGTGCAAAATGCGATATGCATGCATGAAGACGGATGGATGGATGTGGTGATGGTGGTGGATACGAAAGCAGGAAACAACCAGGGCGGTTTATCCGAAAACCCATAAGCCGAAACCGAGACGACGACGAAAACAATAAACACATAGGGAGGATAGCGCAGGCGGGGTGGGGTGTGGGTGTCATTAGTGTTGGAGAGCCATATCGCGGGCGGTATTAGGGTTCATCGTCCTGGAGGGGCGTGCGGCATACATCATACATTCTAGATTCATACAGGTGGGACAAAGTAGTCGCTCTATCAGTGAGAAAAGAAATGGAGGGGAAAAGACAGGCGGTGGGTGGGTGTATGCGCGGTGGTTGTCCGGAATAGGTCGGACGGTGCGCGCAGAGGGTGCCCAACGCGTGATTATGCATGAAGGGGAGCAATAGGTCGATGAATATAAAGGTCATTAGGAGCAGCACATATAGTCGTCAGCGCAGCCGACGGTCAACCGCCGTTTGCGCCGTGGTCGTTACGTTATAGGATCTAGGTCGGATAGTCGAGAGTTGATGGCGGCGGAAAGAAGAGGAAGGCGGAAGGAGGCAGGCAAGGATCCATTTTTTGAGGGGTTTTTATGGGGGCATTTCTGTTTCTGTGTGTGGTGTGGAGAAAACGAGACGAGATGGGCGAAAGCGAAAAGGGAAAGCATAGAGCAACGGACGCGACCGCAGTTAAGTGGTGTTCGTGCTGGTGTAGGTGACGGTAGCACGTATTGTTTACCACCATCCTGCGCCTCCTCCTCCTCCGCCATAACCTCCTCCTCCATAGCCACCTCCGCCTCCGCCGTAAGCAGCAGGGCCTCCAGAAGAAACAGCACGGGGGCTTCCATAGCCTCCACCTCCGCCGCCGAAACCACCTCCGCCACCCGTCCTGTAATCGCGACCGCTAGCTCCACGGCTGCTTCCGCCACGGCCACGTCCGCCGCGTCCCCTGAAGCCAGAGCTTCCAAAGCTGGCCTCGTGGGCGACAGTCTCGAGCCATCCTGGAATCTCTTGGTTCGCCTCGCGGAGGAGCTCGACAAGGTCCTTCACTATGTTCTTGTTGCCGCGGTTGAAGAACGCAGTGGAGACACCGGTGTTTCCGGCACGGCCTGTACGACCGATACGATGGACGTAATCGTCGATGTCGGAGGGCAGATCGTAGTTGACGACGTGGGTGACGTTGGGGATATCGAGACCACGCGCGGCGACGGCGGTGGCAACCATGATAGGGGTGCGACCGGTACGGAAGGTTTGAAGAGCCATCTCACGCTCGCGCTGAGTGCGGTCACCGTGGATGGAGGTAGCAGGGAGGTTGTTGCCCATTAGGAAGTCGCTAAGCATGTCGGCCATGCGTTTGGTCTCGACGAACACGAGGGTCAAGCCGAGGTCCTCCTTGGACTGAGAAGCGAGGATATCCAAAAGGACGCTGCGCTTATCGTTGTCCTCGACGTATTCGATCTTCTGTGTGATGTTCTCAGAGGTACTTCCAACACGACCAACGCTCAAGAATACGTAATCCTTGAGGAAGTCCTTGGCGAGCATCTGGATGTCTCGTGGGAAAGTCGCACTAAACATGAGTGTCTGGCGCTCCGCGGTGCCCGGCATGTCCTCGCCCTGGACGATACGGCGAATCTGGGGCTCGAAACCCATGTCAAGCATGCGATCGGCCTCATCGAGGACGAGGTACTTGATGTTGGCAAGGCTGATGCGGCCGCGTTCGATGAGATCGACGAGACGACCAGGAGTTGCGCTCAGGAGGTCGCAGCCACGCTCGATTAGGCGGAGCTGCGAATTGATATCAGCTCCTCCATAGACGACAGCGGGGCGGACCCAGGAACGGTATGCAAATTTGCGGGCTTCTTCGTGGATTTGGGAAACGAGTTCACGGGTGGGGGCGAGGATCAAGGCTGTGGGGTATGCTTTACGAGAACGGCCGTATCCAGGTGCCTCTGGTGGGGCACGAGGACCCATCGAGAACGAGGCGGACAAAATAGGGAAGAGGAAACCGCCAGTCTTGCCTGAACCAGTCTATAAGGGATTACAACATGATAAATAAGACGGTTGCAATGGAAGCTGGAATAAGGACTTACCTGAGCGCAGGCCATCAAATCTCGTCCTCCAGCGACGATAGGGATAGAATACTTTTGTACGGGAGTAGGAGTGGTGTACATTGCGAATCCGATATTTTCTAGGAGGACAGGGTCCAAAGGAGGGCTGGTGAAGGAAAGGACAGGCTCGGGCACACCAGCGCCGGTGGCCTCGACAGGGATATCGTCATACTTTTCAAAGTTGATACCGGTGTGCTGCTTGGAGGGGTCAGTGGCATCGCCAAAGAGCTCCTTCTCCATGCGCATGTTGCGGCCGCCGACGATGTGCTTGCCGTCCTTCCAGGCACCGAAGCCGAAGCTTTCGCGAGGGGCGCTGACGGTGGGGGTGGACCAGCTGGCGGCGGGTTGGGCGGCGGGACCAGCCCAGCCGGTTGCGGAGGGGGCAGCACGGGGGGCGCTGGTGGTGAAAGCACCTCTGCCTCGATCAGAGAAGCCACCCCTGGGTTCAAAACCGCCGCGGGCGGGCGCTGGGTGAGAAGGGGGACCTGCCCAACCGTTTCTGATGAATCACGATGATAAGTCGACAAATAAACAATGCAAAAGTGAGATACGCACAAGTCAGGAGAAGGAGACGAAGCAGCCCGCTGCGAATTCCTAAGATGGGGCGGAACATAGGCGGATCTGCCAAGACCAAGGGCCTCTGGGGGCGGGTCAGTATGTGGTGTGACCAACAGGGGAACAGACGCACGAAACTGGGATTCGATACCAGTGTTGCCGTTTACAAGACCATCTGACATATTAAGCGAAGCAGTAATTGTTCTGTGGGTGATTTTGGGAGTTCTTTCGTGAAAAGACAGGAAAGAGAAAGGTGTTCTAAGATGATGGTGGGGAGAGTCAAAGAGCTGCCCGCTGTAAAAAAATTCTGGGCGCATTGCCCCACGCGATGAGTCAGCGCGTCGCAGGGTCACGCGGTGGCGGTGACTTGCGCGTCATGGCCGCGCCGCCAGACGTGGCAGCGCCCACCACCATGTCCCACTCGCACACCCATGCCCCCGGCGAGGAGCACTCCCACTCCCATGGCCCGCCCCAGCAGCAGCCCCAGATCCCCGCACCAGACCCCACCCTCCAGGCCCTCATCGACCAGGACTTCGCCCCCAGCCCCCTAGTCCTCAGCGCCGACGCCACCATCGCCCTCTGCGCCCAGCACAAGCTCGAAAAATGCGACGACTGCGGCGTCGACTTCCTCAACACCAACCGCCTCGCGCGCATCCTCGTCGCCAACCCCAACCTCCTCTGCCCGCCCCCGAGCAACGTCATCTCCCAGAACCTCACCAAGATCGTCCAGACGACCAAGGACGAGGGCAACGTGCGCTAAGCCCTCCGCGATCTATGCGCATTCCCTCCGCTGACACGTATGTACCAGACACTGTTCAAGGCCGGCCAGACGCAGCAGGCCATCGCGCGGTATACCAACGCCGCCCAGCTCGCCGTGCAGCGCCCGCCCTGGGAGGCCAACCAGTTCATGCGCGAAGAGCTCTCGACCGCCATCTCCAACCGCTCTGCCGCCTACTTCGATCTGCACGACTACATCTCCGCCCTCGCAGACGCCGAAACCGTCATCGCCATCCGCCGCAATTGGAGCAAGGGCCATTTCCGCAAGGCCAAGGCCCTCCTAGGTCTGGGGCGCTATCGCGAAGCTGCTGACGCCGTCCGACTCGGCCTCGACTTCGAACCAACAAGCACTGTTCGTCTGTTCGCTGCGTTATTTCTGATCATCTGCTGACAATCTTCTTCATGCAGGAGCTTACAACTTTCCTTTCCGACATCGAGCGCGTAGAAAAGAAGATCGAAGAAAAGAGACTGGAAGCCAAGAAAGAAAAATTGGAGGTCGCAGCGTCATGAGGATCTTTTTACCCACTGGTTTGTAATTTGTTTATCCCTATATCCCCATCCCCTTGTACGTATTATATTGCACTTAAAACCACTGGATTATCATTTCAGAACAGCCCTTTCGCGAACTCTTCATGTTTAAACGGGATAATTACAAATGTCCTACGTGGAGGCTTGAATATTACCTATGATGACACTTCAGCAATCCTTCTCCACGTCATCTGTAATCAGGAATGCACACTCTTGCACACTGCGCAGTGCTGGCGGTTCCGACAAAATGATCCGACGAAAGTTACTCTGAGGACAATCAATCGAGATCTGATTACCACTAAAATAAAGTAGGCAAGAAAGGTATAAGTAGAGTAATAATACAACACGCGAGCCGCGAAGAAATAAATAAAATAGAACTCTTCATGCATCTATTTGAGCACAGTCAAATGCAATCTCGTCCTCCTCAACCCCTGCTCCCATCCACTGTCCACCTCCACATCCTCGAAGCCATCCTCAACAGAAGTCCTTCGCACCGAATATCATAAATATCCCAGCCAAAGCGAAAGCCGAACAGACACACCAAACCAACACCCGCCCGCCCGCCCCCCTCGCCACCGCTACCGCCCCACCGGCCCTGTCTTCTTCCCAGCCTTCTTTGGCATCGCCTTCCCCTTCCCCGCGAGCTGCCCCGGCCCCGCCCCGCCCGGCGCCCCTCCCTGTGCCTGCGCCGCCATATGCGCCTGTGCCTGCGCCTGCTGCACCTGCGCCGCCGCCTGCGCCTGCATCTGCATCTGCAGCATCTGCAGCTTCAGCTGCGCCTGCGCCGCGGCGCCCGGCGCGCCCGCGAGCCGCATCTGGTGCTGCTGCTGCGCGAGCATCGCCGCGGCCTGCTGCGCCTGCTGGCTGCTAAGGTGCTGCTGCTGCTGCTGTTGTTGTTGTCCGCCGCCGCTGGCGAGCTGCATCTGCATCTGCATCTGCTGCTGCTGCTGTTGCGCGCTCTGCTGCCCCCCGCCCTGAGCCTGAGCCTGCTGCGCCTGCGCCTGGGCTTGCGCCGCCTGCTGCGCCATCATCCGCGCGTGCAGCACCTGCTGCATCTGCGGCGTCATATGCTGCATGCCCCCGCCCGCCCCTCCGCCGCCGCCGCCGCCGTTCGCCGCCTGCTGCCCGTTCCCGCCGGCCCCGCTCGGGTTCTGGCGCCAGAAGGCGGCCGCGGCCGCGGGGCTCGCGGAGGTCACCGGGAACTGCGGGTACGTGTTCATCGGGTGGTACATCTGCCCGTAGTGCGCCTGCGCCTGTGCGGGGAGCGGCGCGGGCTGCTGCGCGGGCGTGTGGGTCTGCGGGTGCTGGGCTTGTTGGGACTGTTGGGCTTGGGCCTGCGCCTGCGCCTGCGCCTGGGCTTGGGCTTGCTGTTGGGCCTGCTGCTGGGCCTGCATCTGGAGCTGCTGTTGTTGTTGAACGGCCTGCGCCTGGGCGGCCGCGTTCTGCATCGGGTGCTGCTGCTGTTGGTGCTGCTGCTGCTGTTCCTGTTGTTGTTGCTGTTGTTGCTGCAGCTGCTGCGCATGCGCCTGAGCCTGCGCCTGCGCCTGCATCACCTGCTGCATCTGCGCCGGCGTCGCGCGCCGAATCGGTATCTGCATCTGCATGCCCCCGCCAAGCAGCGCCTGCTGCTTCTGCGGCGACTGCGCCTGCATCGCCGGCGTCATCGGGCGCCCGTTCACGCCGAGGCGCGGCGAGGCTGCCGCCATCGTTGGCGTCCCGTGCACAACGCCGTTCGCGTGCGGCGGGCTCGCGGCCTGCTGCTGCTGTTGTTGTTGCTGCTGCTGCTGCTGCTGCTGCTGCTGCACGTTGACCATGAGCTGCCCCTGCCCCTGGTGCACGAGCGGGCGCAGCGCAGCCGGGTTGTACGACGGCGTGAACCGCATCGGCGGCTGCTGCTGCCCCTGCTGGGCGTGCGCATGCGCATGCTGCAGCTGCGGCGACGGCGCCTGCCCCGCGCCCGGCGGCAGCACCTGCGCCTTCGCGGGCATCGGCGACGCGCGCGCGTTGAGCGCCGCGAGCTGCGCGTGCGTCACCATGGGGCTGGAGCGGGCCGGCGACGGCGTCGCCGCCGCCTGCGCGTGCGCATGCTGCTGCTGCTGCGTCATCTGCGGCGTCGAGCGCCCGCCGTTCTTCATGAGCTGCTGCTGCTGTAACAGCGAGTTCGCCTGTTGGAGCTGCTGTTGGGACTGCTGCAGATGTTGCGAATACAGCTGCTGCTGCGTGTGGGCGTTGGAGCTTGGAGGCAGCATCGCATGCTGGCCGCCTTGCTGCTGTGGGTGCGCCTGGGCTTGTGGCGGCTGCGGCTGGACGCCGTTCGCGAGCGCTGGCTTCTGTGCAGGATGTCGCGCAGACGTTGGCGGCTGCTGGAGGAATTGCGCGCCGGGTAAGGGGGATTGGAATTGTTGTGGGGTGGGTGGATAGGCTTGGGCAGGGGGTTGTTGAGAATGGGACTGGGCGACGGATGGAGGACGAGCTGGGGGTTTCGGCGATTGTGTAAACCGCTGTTGTGCCTGTTGGTATTGGGCGGCTTGCTGCTGTGGGGTAAGTTGTTGGGGTAGTTGTGGCTGGGGGTGTTGGGGTTGGGATTGTGGGCGAGGTTGTAATTGTTGGGGTTGTGGTTGAATTTGTGGTTGCTGGGATTGTTGTTGTGGTTGTGGTTGCTGCTGCTGCTGAAGTTTCTGTTGCTGAAGCTGATATTGCTGAGTAAAATGCTGTTGTTGGGTAATATGGAATTGTTGAGGCTGCGGCTGGTGTTGAATGGGTTGTTGTTGAGGAGTAGGAGCCCGCTTGTCAGCTTCTTTCGCATCCTCAAGACTCGCGTAGACTGGAACTTGCATCATGGTAGAAGGAACGGTCTGATGAGTAGGAGGCGGATATTGGTTAACAAATTGATGTGTTGGTTGAGCAGGAACGGGAGTATGTGTTCCGTTTGCTCTTGTGAAAGCAACGTTGTTGAAAGGGATCTGCGGTGTTTCCTTTTTTGACTTGGGCGGTTTTCGGTCGGATGTGTCTGAAGGAGAAGCAGATTGTTGCACGGAAGGAGCTGGTGTTGGTGTTGAGGTGGGGGTTGTGATTGCGATGGGGTTGGTTGGGATGGTTGGGAATTGTTCATGTATTGATTGGGCGCGGGAGGCGTTGCAGAGGTTTTAGCCTTGCTGGCAGCGATAGCATCCAATATCCGATAACTTTTGTATTGTAGAATTAGCTTTATTCTGTCTGAAAGAAAATATAATTTATACCTCGGAGCATGAAGGCGATTGTCCCGTGGTGCCATGAACGTCAGCAGGCGCTCTCTCCTGGCCTTTTCAGGGCCGTCCTCCTCGGGCTCCATCGCAGTAGCTTTACGCTTCAACGAGAGAGGCGCACTCGGAGTTGACACCCTTAGGACATGATTTACAACGCGGGTCAAATGAGGATCAGGGTCGAGGCACAATGGTGGAGAAGTCGCAAGCTGCGATGAATGTAAGCCATAGCCGAGCGAAAAGAAATGGCATAACTGACAAGCACTTTGGCCTCTATTTCGAGCGCGTCTTTGTCCGTCCATGTTCCTCCGTGCTGCTTATTTAGCGAGCATATATCTGCCCACAGGGTTTCGGAATTTGGGTGCAGAACAACACGCGTTTTCTGAGGTGTTTTGGGCGGGGGCTCCTTGCTTCTTTGTGGGCGATAGTCCAGTAGCTCTACAATCATGCATCCTATAACAGAGTTCAGTTATTATATTTATCTGCCTGGATGGAGTGGCCGAGCCTACCTTCGTAAAAGGGCACTCGCGCCGAGTCGAAGAGGTCCAAAAAGTCCACGGGTATCCGATGCATGCGTATGTCATCCAACAGGGACTACATGCGAATATTGTCATATATCAGCTACTGCGATTATCCGCTGGACGTACTGCAATCTGGTTGTGATAGAGGAATTTCGATCCGTTGTTGAGAACCCAGTGCTCCGGATGGAGGTGGACCGTGAACGAGGGGGGCAGCGATTCGGTTTTGTCGAGCAGCTGCTCGACGGAGCGCGTCCTGTTGTAGTCCGCCATAACTGAGATGGGCTGGCGGCGGATGGGGGCGGGGGAGGGGGCGGGAGGAGGAGAGCCTGTGCCACTTCCAGGACAAGCCAGCTCCGAGTCGCACTGGAATGGACAATGCGCATTGATCACGTAAGCAGTCCATATAGCTTCGCGTTTAGCACATCACGTGCCACAAATATTTCACGATGGACGCTCAGCTGCGCGAGGTCAGTTCGTCTCCCCACTGCCTCCTGCGATCCATGCTCAACCAGCGCCCTATGTAGCTCATCCCCTTTCTGCGGGATAGGAACCCGCAAGTCCGCCAACTAGCTCTCGAAAATCTCCTGCCTCAAACGGTCAAAGGCGCGCCGCACAGAGACATCTTTTTCTCGGGCATCTCATCGGGCGGATTAGAGAAGCCAAAAGAGAGCGATCTAATCCGCGATTTGAAACTTCTGTGTCGGGATCAACTGGTGCGTGTATTATTTCTTAGAACGCAGCCCCGATCTAATCTCTGTCGAAGAGTGTGTCGCACGATGCTTTTCGAGCACTCGTAAATTTGTCAGACTCGCCGCTCCTGATAGCACCTTTATCGGAGCCTGCGTTTCTTAGTTTCGTTACTTCCTACATTATAGTGCGTATATATCTATCTTTCTCTGCGATCTGGCTAATGAGGTTAGAATCCCCACTCGATCCTCGCCGACCTAGCATCAATGCTGCTTTCAAATCTAACGGCAGCCACCCCAGCTTGCTCGACATTGCTCACCCTAAAAGTCAAAGTGATTCCTGACTCGCGGCTTTCAAACGGCGTGTATCCAATCGAATCGCGCTGCGGTTCATGTCCTGAACCTGTCCCATATCCAAGCGCCGAGAGCCGAGATGTGCCCGCTTTGCCCTTACTTATCAACGCCTTCGTCGAAGGCGCACAGGTGGTCGAGTCTGGAGATCTGTCGAAGAGGACAAGAAAAGCCAGTCTCCACTTTTTAGCGAGTGTATTCGCCAACATGACAGCAGTAATTATCTTTCCCTCCTAGCATTTCACAGCTCATTTACTGTCTTCCAGTCGCCTGTCGCGAGAAATCACTTCCTATCACCTCAGCTCACGGATGTGCTCAAGGAAGACTCGATAATCGAATATCCTCTCGCCAAGCTCGTGGTTTTCACAGAGCACGAAGACACCATCCGCCGCGGAGGTGTCGCCGCTGCCATCAAGTAAATTAAATCTATTTCCTCCCATTATTTCTAACACCCATGGCATAGAAATTGCGCATTCCATGCACCCGGCCACAAAGCCATCCTCAGCCCAGAATCCGAACTCGTCGCCGTGCCTCCATCGAAGGTCACAGCTCCTGGAATAAACGCACTGCCTTACCTCCTCCTTCCCCTCGCAGGTCCCGAAGAATTGGACTTGGAGGTACGTTTTTCAGTCCCACGCCATCGATTTATTAACCATGTCTTCAGGACCAGGAGAAAGTCCCCGAACTCCTCCAATTCCTGCCATCGACAAAGCAGCGCGAGCCCGACCCAAAGATCCGTCTGACGCACGTCGAGACGTTGTTGCTGCTGTGCCACACCCGGTGGGGCCGTGAGTACCAGCGCCAGCACGGCGTCTACGAGATCATACGCGCGACGCATGAACACGAGACCGTTGATAAGGTTCGTTTTTCTGTGCCCCCGTTCATCCCTATTTATTCACGACGAGATTGACTTTACACCGTACATAGATCTCTGAACACATTGAGCGCTTGGTCCAACTCCTGCATGGAGACGAACCCAAGATTACGCGCGCCGAAGACGAATTCGAAGAGCTTGCTACAGAGCCAGAGACACAGATGGGGGGCGCACCCAAGGATTTGACGACGAAAGAGGACGACTCGGATGACGAGGACATGCGGATTGAGGAAATCTGATTTTTCTGAATATTCCAATCAAGAATAGACAGTAGTTTGGGCAGTAATATCTCCCGTAGAATACTCACAGTTCGGTCGGTCATTTTTTATAAGCAGGCATTCCTTACTTTGTGGTTGAATAGGCAATTAATTCGTCGCTCATCCCACGAATTAAGTAGTCGACGATATCTGATTGGCGGTAGTCATGTTGGATCCAATGAAGAATTTTGAATAAATCCGAATATTATCGGCCGACTAGCTCAGCTGGTTAGAGCGTCGTGCTAATAACGCGAAGGTCTTGGGTTCGATCCCCACGTTGGCCAATAAATTAATTTGCTAGAGGGAAACATTTTTCTCCATTTTTTATTTTGTTTCGAGAATCAATGTTAACAGCAATGTTGGGGGGTGTTGGCCAAGTTGCGCGCACATATCATCCGGGATCCTTTTTCGAAAAATGTTCCTTGGAACCTCGCGTGTTAGCTGAACTTTTTCCGCTCTCGAAATTATCTGAGAACTTCTGCAGTCATTGATGGATCGGTCAAGGGTCACGATTACCACTTTTTGAATACAGGGACTTTACATGCCTCGGTAGATTAGATTCCGACAGATATATGCCATATGGATAGCTAAGCTTACTGGGAGTAAGTAAGTGCATGCTTCATACAAATTAGACAATCTAAATGCTGGAATTACTCATGGAATGCTGCGGGCACGCGTACAATGCACCACAGCCGGCCAGCCAACTACCTATTCACATTGTAGTTCAGTTCAGTTCTTCCATCTTTATTATATTTTACGTTTCGTGGAGCATAGATTGAGTACTTGCAGTATATGAAGAGTATCATAGCTTGGATGTAGATAGCTATCAGTCATTGCGTTTCATGCATCATGGCGTATAGATTACTTACAGTATGTATTAGATAGTCACCAGTCTGCCCCACGAGCTCACCGTCGAGTCACCGAGCTCATAGTCATACGCGAAATCATTTCTTTGCTCTGATTTCTCTAGCGCATTGATTGCGCGGATATTTCCCGGCGCTTATCATGTCAACATCAAATGCATCTAGCCTTAGACTCGAATTCCAGACCATGATGTGGACGCTTGTGGACGAATATGGCTTGAGGGCAGCAGCGTATTCTCATCAGTCTAGATTTGGAAAAAAAGGTTTGTCATTTCGTATTACTCTACCACCCAGAGCTCGGTATGTTACCCATGCATGGAGACTGTCGAGGCTAAAATGCATCAGATATGCACCCTATTCCACAGTTCTTCCCAGCCGAATGTATTCGCCGCGATTCGCGCTGATTCGCGTCTCTGCAAGTTCTAATTTCGTCCCGGGTGTCAACAGAAATAGATTATGTATATGATCAATGTCAGTCAAGGATGTCCATCCGTGGAATAAATCATCTTAGGTGTTCATGATTTTCAATCGCATGTTCACACCCGTGTGTAACAACCACCCCCGATAAGCCCCATAAGCAGAAAGAGCGTATGGGTGGTGGCGTTGCCGAGCGGTATGTATAAAAGCCGGAGGGGGACGCGATTGATCAGCAGAATCGATTTCCTCATTCCATACGCTTCACTGCCATTCTTCCACCACCACCACCACCACCATGAGCTTCTGCGAGCACTGCATTAAAGGTGAGCATCTTTGCTGTTGCTGATATCTGCGCGTGGCTGGCTGGATGGATGTCGTACGGGCAAGAGATCGGTGCATGAGCCAAAGTGGCTGTTGGTCAGGCTTTGTAGCGGAGTGCATTCTGTTGGTGTTGGAGACCAAGAGCGACGTTGATCACATCGTGAATGGACGAATAAAGCAGAATACTGACATGATTACTTATTCCCGTAGGCGTCACCCACGAGGGTACCCCTCAAGGTAGGTTCACAAGCGCATCCTCACCAGGCGCATTCGATTTACGTCGTTCCAACCACCAGGAAAATTTGAGACGATCGGCGGTGTTAACACCTACGTTGCCACCCCCACCGTGGACTATCCAAAGGACAAGGCCATCCTGTTTCTGCCTGATGTTTTCGGGCCTCAGTTTATCAACAATCGGGTAGGTCCTTGCGTCACTGCGGGGATGATGATGTCGACATGATGCCGTTATATCTAATCTAAGCTCTCATGCTGGTTATTAATCTAATCTAATCTTTCTCTCGCACAGCTCCTTGCCGATGACTTTGCCGCTAACGGATTCAAGGTAACCAACTGCTCTTCCATAGTGGCTCTCCTCTATGCGTGCTGACGTGACAATGAATAGACCTATGTCCCCGACATCCTGAACGGCGACCCCATCTCCCCCGATGCGTTGAACCCCGGCAGCAACTTCGACATCAGCAAGTGGTTCCCCACGCACACCCAGGAGTACACGCGCCCCACGATCGACAAGGTCGTCGAAGCGCTTAAGGCTGAAGGTATCACCACTTTCGGTGCGACCGGATACTGCTTCGGCGGTAAGTACCCCTTCATACGAATCCATCGCTTCTTCTTTACTTACTGGACGTACCAGCCCGTTACGTTTTCGACCTCGCCTTCGACAACGTCATCAAAGTCAGCGTCGTCTCGCACCCCTCGCTCCTCAAGATCCCCGACGATTTCGAAAAGTACGTCCAGACCTCAAAAGCGCCCCTCCTCATCAACGCATGCACGACGGACTCGCAGTTCCCGGTTGAGGTGCAGCCCAAGGCCGACGAGATCATGGCCAAGTTCGAGCCTGGCTACAAGCGGGAGTACTTTGAGGGTCTAACGCATGGCTTTGCCGTGCGTGGAGACATGAGCGACCCCAAGCAGAAGGCGGGCAAGGAGGGCGCGTTCAAGACTGCTGTTGAATGGTTCATTTCTAAGCTCTGAGTGGGTGTCGGAGAAGAATATCAAAGGACATCTCTTATGTTATATATGTTGCGAATTTGAATTGGTTTGGGTTGTAAACTCATGTGGCTATGGACGATATACAACCTTGTCATGAAAGGCATCTCGATAATTATCGCGGAGGGTGAATGCATTGCATCATCTTTTGGACTGGCTTATGCACGGGCGCTTATTTGTGATCGTATTTTGTTATAAAAATGGCAGTCTTACCGGAACGAGATACTGACCAGTACTGGTTTACTCTGTACAAAGTTTACAAATTATTATTGGGTATGTAGACGTATGTAGATGTAATAAAGAAAAAACAAAAGAGAAGAAGGGTTTATGTAATGTCGATGAAAGGCCGTGTGATAGAAGAAGTAAAATTCATCAGTACTGGGTGCGTCAAAACCCTTTGGGGAAAAAGCTACCAGACTGATTTGTGGTACGTATCAATTAAACAGAAAGAATATAGTACAGAAAGGAATTAGGCATTGGCATGGGGGAGGCGGTCAAGAAACGAGAAAATTAAGCCAAAATTGAAAGGAAATCAACGGTGTCTGTCCCATATCGCCAAATAGTGATTATATGAATCCATAGTGTCATGCGAAACGACCCCTTCAAACCGATGTATAGCTCCAACGCGAGAAACCAGTGTGCGTGCGGGACCCTTTGAACCTGCTCTTGGGAGGCCTCCCCAATTCCGACCGACTGGAACCAGGGGATATTCCGTCGTGAACTTTGTGTATTGTGAGTTTATCGCTAGGTCGATGATTTGGAGGTGCGGTACTGGCCGTCTACCTGGGTATAGAGGGTGATCAGGTCTGTAGACGTCGTTCCTAAACACCTTGGGTCGTGTATATGATTCGGGCTCCACGATGGCGGCTAAATGGTGCTGGAAAATTGAGGCGCGAGCTGCGTGTCCGCTCCATTGACATGGTGTCAGGTATCGGAGGGTGTCAGCTGGTCCACGTCTTGCAGAAAACACGTCGTCTCTGTGAGGTTTGTTTTGAGTTTCGTCGAAGGCTCGCTTAGCCTTTCGGAAGTAATATGCAATCGTGGACCTCTCGCTCGGGGTCAAAAGCATCTTCAACCTTGCGGTTGGTTTATATGGTACACCATCTTTTTTGGCTTTTTTCTTGGCATACTGCGCTGATAGAGCATAATTTATCATACGACCAATATTATTGGAAAGAAACTTAAGTTCAGACACCCTGAGGTGCTGATTATCATTGACAATGTCTACGTATGTGAGAGTGGGCTCTTTCCGAGAAAAGATATCTTTAATTGGCTTCTTGTATGGAAGCGGGTATAAACGACATTGGAATGTCCAGTCCATTCAGAAGACACTGAGTATCCACTGAGTATAGCTGGGTAGTAATATCTGCAAGCGACGATGGGGTGAGGTGATCTTTGAGGTGGTGGTTGGTGGGTGAGATGGAGTGGGGAACAGATTACATAGAGAGACTCTTTTATATGGCAAAAAATAGCCACATGACCATTTTATCTAACCTTAAGATCTCAAGATTTCAAGTCTAGCCTAGTCTAGCCCTTTTACCACAATCTTGTGCTCATGTCGCGACAGGTCGCGACCCCGTCGACATGGATCATCTAGATCTAACGCTGTGTAGGGCTGTGGAAGGCCGTGCAAGGCTGTGCATCACAACACAGTACTTAGACCGTTCAGATGAGAAGAGATAAATAGATACCGGAGTCCGAAAAGCGTTGTGAATGTATAAGTTAAGTAGAAAAGCGAGTCAAAATAGTATTATAAGGCTGATAGGATATCAAAGAAGAAAGGAGTGGGGAATGGGTCAGGAAAAGAAAACGTGAAACTAAAAGGGAAATCGTGTTGCCAAATAATGATTGTATGGATCAAAGGAATTGTGCGAAATGACCCCTTCGAACCGATGTACACCCTCCACTTGAGAGATTAGTGTGCGTGCGGGACCCTTGGAATGAGATTTGTGAACGTTAGGAAGGCCCCCACCGTTGTATCCGATTCGAACGAGTGGATATTCTGTGGTGGGCTTTGTGTATTGCTCGTGCGTGGTCGGGTCAAGAACCTGGAGGTGCGGTACTGGATGCTGACCGGAATATGGATGGTTAGGGTGGTAGACGTCGTTTCTGAACACCTTTGGCTACTTTTAATCAACATCCTGAAGCTGAGTTTGGCGTGATAATTTACTCACTTGCACATATTGATTGGTGTGCAACTTTGTGGCTAGATGATGATGAAAGATCGACTGACGCGCCTCATGGCCACTCCACGGCAATCCTGAAAGACAAAATGGCACCGCATCAAGGCAAGCAACAACCTTGGAATATCAAGTAATGAGACGCACCATGCTCACGAGTCACATAAAAATTATCACCTCTATCAGGCTTATTCTGCGTTTCATCGAAGGCTTGTTTAGCCTTGCGGAAGAGAAATGCGATTATTGACTGCTCACTTGGGGTCAAACGCATCTTCGACCTTGTGGTCGGTATATACGGAATGCCAATTTTTTTGGCCCGTTTCTTGGCATATTGTGCCATTAATATATGGTTTACACCATGCCCAATACTAATAGAATGGGACTTAGGTTCAGCCACCCTGAGGTGCTGAAAGGCATCGTTGACAATGTCTCCGTATGGGAGCGCGAGCTCATTTTGAGCAAGGATATTACTATTAGGCTTCGGTAATGGAAGCTGGTATAGTTGTAACATCCAGTTATGCTCCATCGAAATCAACGGAATACAAGCCACAGGGATTTTGAGAAGGTGAACTTCCGCAAGAATACTGTGCTGAGTAACCGAGAGTCAAGGGAGGACTATAAAATATGTGAGCAACAACTGGTAATTTATAGATAGAAGGGAAAGAGTCACCAGAATCGGAACCGATCGTCCAACCGCCAGCACCAGAAGGAGTATTCATGACTGCGCTGTGATACCTGATGCACTTCACAGCACGAAATGGACAAATGAGTATAAGTAATATGAAACAATTGTCAGATAAGAAGGGGTCAGGAATGTATCTTGAATGTACCTATATCAAACGTGAAGCACAAGAAAACATATCGATGGAATACGTTGGGAATACGTAGAGTATCCGGCAAGGTGGTCGATTAAGCTATATATGGTATTAAAGTGGAAACTACACAATCACAAGTGCTGTGGCATTGATGGCTGGATGGGGTATGATAGCAATTAAGTAAAGCTACGAAAGGACAAGGAGAGAGAACACCTAAAAAGATGGTCCATGTCCAGATCATCATCTACATGGCATGGTGACTGGCTCGTTGAATGGAGCCGCGAAATCAGTCATCCTTATTTTGTTTCTATAAGATGACTACGGAAGGTTAGCGCTGGATGCGGATGCGGGGTATTCTGAGGCTCTGAGCCGCTTACCTGCAGCCTAAATGCAAAATTTTGTGAGCTTCTACCGCATATCACGGAAGGTGACCAATTATAGTAATTTATACATATACGTGCACTCATAATGGCGGGGCCGTATCAATTGCGCGTCCCAGTCACAGATCTGTTC
Organism: Pholiota molesta; assembly: GCA_014925825.1. NCBI lineage: Eukaryota > Fungi > Basidiomycota > Agaricomycetes > Agaricales > Strophariaceae > Pholiota > Pholiota molesta. Next base: position 31,100 of record JACGCK010000216.1, read on the forward strand.
ACTTTAACCAGTTTCAGTATGGGATGCTCGATCCACTTAGGGAGAGAGACAGGATGAAGTATCAGGTTTTGTGCGTACGCACGCTGTTCGGCTTCCCAATTGTGGCTTGGCTATGATGCTGCTCTCAATTACACATGCCGCAAATACGCGTATTGTAATTATTCAAGATCCTGAAGATCGTCAAGACCGCAGCCGCAGTGCCTAAATCGAACCTGTGTAAAGAAGTTTCAATAAATAAGCAATACCACCGCAGAGCCTGTCTATTGTACTTATTCAGCATGACAATCCAAACGATGATCTAAAACCCTCACCCATGGTCCACAAACCAAAATCCAATGAGCAACGCCTCGTAACAGATTGTCAGCAGAATCGTCCTGAGCAAATGTGAGTTTCTCCACTGCACGCTGCAGCAAGAACACTCACAATTTGTCTCGTACGAGCACAAGCGGCAACACTAGCCCCAGCCCTAGCACAAAGCTTGTGATCTTCGCTACCAGCGTATCCCATCCAGCTTGCATGAACGTGCCTCCCAGCAACATCGAGCCAATGTACCCAGCGGAGAGCGTAAATCCCGGGCTGCCTCCTTCAACGATCGTGGCACCACCCACATGAGGGTCTATTGTAATTTTGAGTATTCAGCATCCAGAAAGAATAGCCTGCAACACATGTAAGCGAGTGTTCGAAACAGCGTGAAGTATAAAGACGACACGCGGTGGGACCGTGTGGCGGGCGCGCACAGCAGATATATGGCAGAGCTTGTGCCAACCAATCGCGAAGAGTTTGAGGGGGTTGATGAGGTTGTCCAGAAGCCAAAGATAACCACAGCCATTGCTACAATCTAGTGTGATGGAAGACAAGATAGCATCGGTGAATGGCATGGAGTAGCAGGAGAAACGACGTTGACTTACGACGTATAGTACGACAACCTGTGAATTGAAAAATAAGTTGCGGCCTTATTTAGTTCTTTCTTCTTCGATCTATAGGATAGGCCAGCGAAATGGCGAATGCACTGGTCGCTTGACGGTGCTAGAGGGTTCACATTACCGACGGCGGTCGCTGTCGGTATCGGGGCGGCCACTGTTGGCAGTGCTATTGTAGACGTAGACATAGGTTCCTGCAAGAAACCACTGAGAACCGAGATAATGGAGGGTATATGGAGGGTATATGTAGCAGGGTGGTGGAGGCGTCAGTGCAGCAACAGTGCAGTGAGCGGCCTCGTTTTTCCGGCCATACCAGATCCAGATCAACACCACGTGAGACCGGATGCGACACGTATGTCACGTGTCCAGAATATTGCCTCCGACGGCGGGCGCTTATTTTGACGCAGCACGACTCTACCCAATGTACAATTTGATCATGGTGAAAATTGGTCTCCAGCACCTATAAGACTGACAGAAAATAAGAAGATACAAAGTTAATTATTTAATTGGATTAAATGACCCCTTCCCATGATATGCAAGTACTTATTTTTCGATAGGGTGCTAATAGATTTAAGTAATATGCATTTTATCAATTGCGAAGTCAATGCGATATATCAGTTGACGCTACATTCAAAAAGATGCTTAATGGCAGCCTCATCTGTTACATTAGAATGACAGCTACGTACTGCCTGATATGTAGTAATTTACACTAATCATTTTAGCATGGCGTTCTACAGCAAGGGATTAGGCAACTGATAGCTTGAACAAAAAGGGTATAAAGACTCGGATTTCTCAGCTATCATTCATTGTCAAACACCAAAGTCAATTACCTCCACAAGCTCTCAACCAGCCCTCACAATGTTCACCAACACCAAATTCATCATGCTTTCGGTCCTTCTTGCCACAGGCAATGCGGCGGCCCGTGTTGCTGTTTCCATGAAGCCCGCAAGCGCTGGCTCCAGCTCCGCTGCCAGCACCGTCTCGTATATCACCCCAACCACCCCACTGCCACTGGCTACCCTGGTGGCCCCGGTGGTGGCCCCTCAGGCAGCCAAACTGGTGGACGACCCGAGCCACCCGTCGAAGGCGCCTTCCCCAGCGGTTCCCCAAACAGCCAGAGCGGCGCGGACGGCGGCCGACCCAACCCATCGTTCGGTGGGCAAGGGGGCTCTGGCCCCGGTGGTGCCTCCACTGGCAGCGAGAATGGCAACCACGGCAAACCCTTTGGTCCTGGAAGCCCCATGCCCAGCGGAACCTCCCAGAGCGGTTTCCCTGGCGGTGGCTTGCCCGAAGGGCGCCCATCCTCCCAACATGTTCCCCGCCAAAACAACAACGGGCCCTTCCAAAACGGCGGCCATAGCGGCGCAAATGGCGGCGAACCCAAGCCATCATTCGGGCCGGGGGGCTCTGGCCCCGATGGTGCCTCCACTGGTAGCCAGGACGGTCCCAACCCACACGGCGCACCAGGCTTAGGTTCCGAGGGCCCCTCAGCAGCACCTCCCAAAGCGGCTTCCCCAGCGGTGGCTCGCCCGAAGAACGCCCATCCTCCCAACACGTTCCCCGCCAAAACAACAACGGGCCCGTCCCAAATGGCGGCCATAGCGGCGCAAATGGCGGACCCAACCCATCATTCGGGTCTGGGGGCGGTGGTGCCCCCGGTGGTGCCTCCACTGGTAGCCAGAACGGCAACCCACACGGCGCACCCTTAGGTTCCGAAGGCCCCATCGACAGCACCTCCCAAAGTGGTTTCCCCGCCGGTGGCTTGCCCGAAGGGCGCCCATCCTCCCAACATGTTAAGTTGACATAGGTGTAGTAACATTCAATGTTCTAGTTGACCCGAATCACAACCTTGCCAACGTGCTTTTGAGACTTCAAGTATGTATAAGCCTTGATGGCGTCCTGGAACTTGGAAGTTGAAGCAATCAGGACAGTTTCAGCGCAGTTAGCCAAGGATTTACGAAAGCGGACAAAGAAATTGTTATATACCTGAACATAGAGCTTCGACCAGATACAGACATCGTACCGCTATACCTTGTAAGCAAATGCGCGCACGGGCGATCCATCGGCTCCAACCAATCGCAAAGGCACGAGATTCACCACCCATCTCTCGCCATTCCTTTGAGCTTTTGAAAGTTCCTCCAAATTTGTCAGGTTTTCGGCAATGATCCCACCAGCACCAAGGAACCTCTCGTGAAAGCCAAACCCATCAGCGCCCTCCGCCTCTCCCACCGCAGGTGTTTCGTCAGGGTTCAGTGTATCAGTGCCAACGAGACGCACTCCGAGCGTCAGCAGCTCTGCCGCGACGTCCGGCGCGAGATACGGGTGCTCTAGGTACGCTGGCGACTGATAATGAGCCTTCGACCAGCCCGTGTTAATCAGAACAATGCGGTGGTTCGCGATCTGCGGTGCATACTCCGCGAGCTGCGCCCAGGTTATTTTCTCCCTCTTCTGAAGTCCAGCACCGGAGATGTCAATGACGAGAGCCTCTCCGACAAAGTTGGAGAGAGGTAGAGCCTCTATCGTGGCACCTGACGCGAGGAAATGGTACGGGGCGTCGATATGCGTGCCTGTGTGGGTCCCAAAAGACAGTTGGTGGACGCTATAGCCATCTGGCGCACCGGCAACACCTCGCCGAACGAAACCTTACCACCACTCCTAAGAGACGGCCCACTACCGCGCAGGGCAGGAGCCCCAAAGAAAACGTACATGGACGATCTACAGGCCGAGTCCGCTGCCCGATGGGCAATCTCACCACGAAAAGCCGCCTTCGACAACATCGATCCAAACTTCCCCTTCGACGGATTCCGTAAAATTCAGAACAAAATGTCACGAGCCAAGGCCAGCCTCCTCATGCAGCTGCGTTCAAACCACATCCCCCTCAACAGCTACCTCTTCCGATTCGGAGCAGCTGACTCACCACGTTGCACAACTTGCTGGACATCGACACACGTAAACATCAGCGAAAATCTTCACCATTTCCTATTCGACTGTCCAACATACAACTGGGAACGAGCCGAAATGGACCAGGCACTTGGTCGCGACTCACGAAATATGAAAGCGCTCATGAGCAGCGAAAGGCATATTGTCATTCTACTGGAATACATCAGACAGACACGGCGACTACGGACCAAACCAGGTGATATTATTTTGCTACCTATCAATGAATAGACTCAAAATTGCTATGCAGAAAATAAAAAGCTACGAACCACCATCCAGTCGAACAAAGCCATACCTAAAACTACTAACCCTACCCATATGCCCAATGGCATCATGCCGCAGCTCATGCGCGGCATTTAGAAGACAGATCAACGAAACCGAAGCCTCAAGACTCACCAAGAAGCGAACGAGATCGAGTACACCCCACCCATCAAGCGAGGATGTCCGGAAAACGGTGTTTCTTTACTGGGCTGACCAGGGAGCAGGGGCGCTATAGGCGTTACCTTGGCAGTGCTGAAGGAATCCTCGGGCTAGGAGTCGGGCGCAGTGCCCTGGTACATACTCGAGTCTCTTATGTGTTACGTCTGTATGGGATCCGTCCTAATAGACTTAAATTGACATCAAAAAAAAAAAAAAAAAAAAAGCCATCTGGCGCGTGTGTGGCATGCGGGGACATAGAGAAAGTGGGATCCGAGGGGTATATTTGGGTCTGAGAGTCTAGGAGATGCGAAAGATCGATGAAGTCTGTAAGTGACATGATTGTGGTTCAAGTTGTGGCTGGTTGTGGTCAAGTTGTGGTCAACTTCAAGTTCGAGCAGACAGGAGACGAGGATGGGCGGATATCCGGTCCGGTATAAAATCTTCGCTTCAATCACTTGGCCAAGTTCTGGCGTGGCCGTTCTGAACTCGTTCAAACAGTTTCCCTTTTGCTGCCACTTTCTCATGTTCGTATCCATATGCACCATGTATATTGTTCGATACCTACTATGTAAGCCAGTGAAACACTTTTGTTGCTCTGTACATTAACGTCGTTTACTTATTTCCTTCATCTCTTATTCAAGTTAGAGATTGGAGATCGCGTTGAAGATAGTCAACTATCTGTTGGGACTCAAAGGGTTTCAGCTCAGTTGCTGCCACCATGTCCCATTGTATGTGGGTGCGGGTGTGGTCATGGCCAGAATCCAGTGCCCTGAGAAGGACAGCGTTTATAATGGCTTCCTCGACTCCTCCCGCCATGCGGAAAGCACGACGAATATCATTGTGAATTTGGCGCGCTTTAGTGACTTGCTCCTTGTCGCGGGTGATACGGATGGCGAGCGCGCCGAGGATGAGACCGGTCTTGCGGACGGGATCCTCTGCGAGATGCCGCGCCTCTAGCAGTTCCCAACACTCTCGCGCAGTCTCAATGTTGTCGAGGAGGTCACGCTCGACCTGGGCGCAATTCCGCCTGATGAACGCGCGCACAGCGCGGTTGTTTATCCCCCAATTGCGCACGGCCAAGGACTGGGGAGATAGGATGGGATCTGGTGCTGTCGTCCTTATGTGGGCTTCGAGATGGCTCAGGCAGAGGTGATCGCAAATATTGCGTTTCCATTCTTCCCAATTATCTCGTGTTTTATCAAGGACAGGTCCGATAATGAACGCATTGTAGACATATTGCTCGTATATGGTAGGCTCCAGGATATCGTTGAGGTCGATATCATCAAGGGCTGGGGTAGGCATGTTGAAGTTTTTCACAGATCACGGCGCTAGTGAGAAGGGGATGTAGGGCAGGACACAAGACAAATGGTTTGGGAGCAGATAAAAAAGTGCGTTCAGATCGAAGAGATAATTCCTGGCTCACCTCAGAGTGTACGAAATGCCTGAGGTGAGAGAATAAATATATGGTAGTATATATACAACTCTGCGCTGTGGCCCAAAGCCACTTGGGAAGCAAAGCCAATTTGTAAAGCGTAAGGAGGTGAGCAAGGATGTTAACGGAAACTGGTTGTTGCTAGGCCATTGCCGGGCTTCTGCGTATCGTACCTTTTTCCAGCCTGCATATTTTTGGAACATTTCAATGGCCTTTGCAACAATGGGTTCTGGAAGAATAATCATTGGGTCGGTACCCGTTGGTGGCGAAGACCTATATCTGGGTACTACATACTTAGTGTTGAATATACATGCAGCCACACTCTTGCGCTCTGATGAATGTCAGCAGCTAGCGAAAATAATTCATATTCTCCGAAGGTTCAAGGAAGTGTGATATTTATGTACGCACATACATATGTACGCGATCGACAACGACACAGATTTCATTTGGAGGTATTGGAGGCGGCAAGGGTATCAACACAAAGATAAAAGCAGGTATAAAAGTACAAATCCTCCGGTCAAACATCCATATAGACATAGCAAACTAGGTGACATGATTCGATGACGATGACTGCCTCTTCGCAGGCCTCTCCTCTAAATTTGCCTGGTGCAGCATTGTTTTGCGCTTGGAACCAGTTTGCGCGACGACCTGCTGCGCTATCGCTTTGTCGCGTGGCCAATTTGCAGTCAAATGTTTTCGGATGGTGTCGACGACCCAATGCCGCGCTTCGAGTTGGCCCAGGCGGACCTGATACCTGTATGCAGTTAAAGTGTTGCGAGTTTTTATAAAAATTTTCTTCCATTTGTCCTGATTTGGGATATCTGGAAATGTTGCCTTCAAGGCCTCATGCTCCTCCATCATGGCTTCATGGTCCTCCAGAACCTCATAGTCACTAGGTGTAGGTGGCTTTTCATAGCGAACTTTGAAGGTTTCGACAAATTCTTCCACCAGCGTGTTGAACTCGGGGCGTCCGCTGAACTCTAGCCTAGATAGAACACCCGAATTGAAGAAAGCTTGCTTTACGACGCCTCCTCTGATAGCTCCACTTCCGTCAACGTATGCCTCGTCATATGCCCGCATTAGGTTGATCACGTCGTTGTGGGGGATAGTAACTGGAGTTGCTGATTTGGCCAAATTGGAACTTAGCAGAGGTGTATCATGAACGTTGCTCTCCATGTATCGCAAGGCGATCCAAAGCAAAACATAGAAAGCGGATTCACGGTCGTCTTGGATTTGGTGAGGGCTATCCGGACGGTCGAGTAACATCGCAGACATGAAGTGCCATGTTCCCTATGTACCGGGTAAGAAATCAAAGTTAAATGATAAAGTAAAGAGAAACTGCGGCTTACCATTCGCGAGGGTTGTCGTGCGACCACATCATCTGAATTCACAATGCCACAAAGATCCCAGTCCACCAACATGCCCTTCTTATTATCCGTAAAGAGAATATTGCCGACACTGATATCACGGTGAAGAATGCGGGCAGCGAAGTAGGCGTCATCGTGGGCTGTTGCATGACATTCAGAACATTCCTATTTGCGTGTAACTGAACGTTTTTACCTTCCATAGCATCAGCGACGGCGCCGATAAATTCGCGCGAGGACGCGAATCCGGTGAGGCTCTGGCCGACGGTTTGCAACGACATTCGGTAATGGGACTCGGACAAACAGACTCGGATGATCCCCTGCGTTAGAACGGTCCATGATGCGGTCACCGACAGCTGCGTCAGAGGTTTATGGTACTTCCCATCGCTGCCTCTCCCAAACGGTGAGATATTGCTGACCTTCCCGCATTCCAGAATGGTGTATACAGCGCCTTCCTTCTGCATGCCGACACCGGCCTTCCAATAATCCTTGAGAAAGAACATCTTACAGCCTCAGGGAGTTCCAGCTGTAATATCGGTCCCACAGAGCAGCTAAGGAATGATCAAGCGAGAGGAGGAAGCAGAAGGGCGTGCAATTGCGCATGGCGCACTCATTTTGCACTCATTCCATGAGCAAGAGCCAGGCAAGAGCTGTACATAGCCTCCGAGTCGAAATTTTTTGATCCGTGTCGCTGTCTATAAACATTTATATAAGCGTCAAGCTTGATATGATAATATCTCCACTGAACTTTGTACTAAGTACTTACATAGGCCCGAAGGGCACAAACACAAAAATACATTCGCCAACGCGAAAAGTGCTTGCATTAACGTTTAAACAGTCATAAGTATACCCAACGCTGTCCGCAAAAATCAAAAACACCAACCACAAGCGAAGAACAAAACGAGAAAAAAAAAGCACAGGACAAAGCTAGGTATAAGCACGATAGGATAGTATCAGAAAGTATGGGAAGGCGGAGGAGCGGGAAAGAATAAGGATAATAACATTCCTCATGACTAGCGCCTTGTTTTGCACTTGGAACCCGTTTTCAGGACTTCCTGCGGCGGCGTCACTCTATCGTGTGGCCAGTTCCCGGTCTCCAAATGTTTCCGGATGGTGTCGGCGACCCAATGCCGCGCTGTGAGGCGCCCCAGGCGAATTGGATACGTGTACGCAGGTAAACCATCGCGGACGAATATCAAAACATCCCTATCTTGGATGTCGGGATACTTGGCAATGAAGGCCTCCTGCCGCTTCAGGCACTCGATATCACGAGGTGTAGGTCCCTTCTCGTAGCGCACTTTCAGGGAGGCGGCAAGGTCTTCTACCAGCGCGTCCAGCCCAGGGCGTCCGCTGAACTCGAGCCTAGATAGAACATCCGACGTGAAGAAAGCCTGCTTTACGACGCCGCCTCTGACCACGCCCCGTCCATCGACATACGCCTCGTCATACCCCCGCATGAGGCGGACCACGTCGTTCCGGGGGACGCTCGTATCCGCCGCACCGCGCAGACGCGGAGGCGTGTCGTGCATGCGGCTCTCCGTGTAGCGCAACGCGAGCCAAAGCAGAACATGGAACGCGGATTCCCGGTCGTCTTCGATCTGGTGCGGCCTGTCTGGACGGTCGAGTCGCGTCGCGGACATGAAGTGCCATGTTCCCTATAGTATGCGCCGGTTCAGAAATCAGACCGCAAAAGTTGAAGTAAAGACAAACAGCGGCGTACCATTCGCGAGGGGCGTCGCGCGCCCACATTATCCGAGTCCACACAGCGATCCCAGTCAACCAACATTCCCTTCTTGTTATCCGCGAAGAGAATATTGCCGAGACTGATATCACGGTGAAGAATCCGCGCAGCGAAGTACGCCTCATCATGGGCTGTTGCAAGAAATTCAGATTCATATCTGCGTGTAATCGAACGTTCGTACATACCCTCCATAGCATCCGCGATAGCGCCGACAAACTCGCGCGAGGACGCGAACCCGGTGAGGCTCTCCCCGACAGCATGCAGCGTCATGCGGTAGTGGGACGGACGGAGCGTCCCCTGCGTCGGGGGCGTCGTAGCTCTGGGGGAGTCGTCACTGCGCGCTGGCACCATCGACTTCCGGCACTCGTGGCAGTGGTCTTTGTACTTTGTACGTTGAAGGCCAGCACTGAGTGGGTGCCAAGGCTCCGTCCGCAGAACAAGAGTCGAATTCCGGGATGGGTTGGAGCAGAGGATCAGGGGGCCAGCGGAGCCCAGGGAGGTTCTAGCTATAATATCGATAACCCAGGGCAGCTAAGGAATTGATCAAGCGAGAGGAGGTGCAGAAGCGCGTGCAGTTGCACATGCTGCACTCATTCCCTGCGCAAGAGCAAGCGCTGTGCATCAAGGGTACATATAGCCACGAAAATGTTGAACGTTGAAGTTGTTGAACGTTGACGTTGATGCGTCGGAGGTGGGAAACCAAACCTAAACCAAGCCCCGCAGCGCCCAATATAAAACAGACTCATCGCTGTCTTTAGAACCAAGTTTAGGCATCGCGCCTAAAATCCTATCCCATCTACTACATCGGATATTAGCACGCTGGCTGTAGAGACATGGGCCCACATAAACCAACTCATCAACGTGAAAACTGCTTGATTAACGGTCATATACCCAACAACGTCCGCAAAAGCCAAAACCACAACCACAACCGACGAACAAAACGAACACGAACAAAACGAAGAAGAAAAAAAAATCTCAAAAGACAAAGCTAGGTATAAGCACGATAGGATAGTATAAGATAGTACGGGATGGGCGGGAACGAATAATGATAAGCAACGACAATCCACCATTCCTCACGACGAATGGGGGTCGGGTGTGTGTGTATGTGGTGGGGAACAACCAACGAAGCTGACGGAAAACCGAAGAATAGATAGACGAACGAACGCTCCGCACCACGAGCAAGTCCACCAAGGTCCACGAAACAACAAAACGAACAACCAACGCACCCTCCCACCACCCCTCCCTCCCCTCTCCGAGCGCGCCCCACCGAAGGCAGCAGAACCACGCATAGTAACAGCCGCATGCACGTACGTCCCGCCAACCCTCCCACTCTCGCGCACCTCCCCTCTCTCCCAACCCGGGACGAGTGTCGATCCACGCCACAGACAACGGGGTTCCCGCTGGTTTCCGCGTCTGCAAATCCAACTCCGAGTCCGGGCCCGAGGTAGTTTTCGCCGATACATAAACCGTATCCAACCACGGACCGGAGGGCGCACGCGCACGCGGAGCGCCTGCGGGCACGACGTTATCCACCGGATGGGCGTCTAGCTAGCGTCTATAATGATAGAGTAGATAGATGATAGATAGGTATGCCGATAGATATGGCGGAGGACGGGGCGGGGCGGGCTCTGCACGCGGGGCAGAAGCGCCTTCCTTTTCACGTCAACAATAAATGATAATAGAATCTGGATTTTCTCATTTTCCTCTCGTCTTCATTTTTCTGTCGTCCATCGTCGAAAATAACGTAAGAGCTTTAAAGCAACTTGATGATGATAGTGTCATAGCCCCAAGGCGAAGGATGGCCTGGGATGGCGTATATTGATTGATGATGGGCGGGGGTGATGGCCGGAAAACTAGCCCGAAGCCAGCGGAGGAGGGATGATGGGGGTCATGCGAGGGTCGTAGCGAACATATGATGGGGGAAAATGGAATGATGATGATGATGGGGGTGGCGCAACATAGCATGATGGACGGAGAGCGATGGGATGAGATGAGATGCAATGCAATGGGAGGGATAGATAGATGATACACAGACGAATAGATAGACACAGCATGGGCGGTCTAAAGCGGGGCGGGCGGAGGAAAGAAGCAGGAACCGGGGCAGACGCATGCGGAATTAAGCATAGTCGAACCACACCCTCCCACGAATAAAAAACACCGAAGATACAGCGGACACTCTCTATAGAACGTCTACACCATGGATGGCGCGCGTCGCTGGTACTGCACGGCGTTGGCGCTGCGCACAGGTGGCGGGCGCGCCGTTGGGCGGCGGAAGGTATGCCGCGACATGATCATTTTGGCCATAGAGACGGGCGTTCCAGATTGATACAGCGCGGGCACTATATCCGGAGAGATGATCAGCAAACGTTATTCCAGAGTGAAGAGTAAATAGAGGGAAGCAAAAGTGATACGATAGCATTCATAGCATAGGATAAGGAGGCGGGGGAATGGGGCGAGATAGGACGAGATAAGAGGAAAGGAGACGTACGCGGATGATCGAACGCAGGCCCCGGCGACCGTCTGCCTGACTGCTGCTGCTGCTGGCCCAACCCATGTTGCTGCATTTGCACCTGCTGCTGTCCTTGCTGCCGCTGAGACATCGGCCGCCAGTGTCTGCCCTGCCCGCGGACGACGGGCAGCGCGGGCAGGGCGTCCCACTTGACGAGGCCCCACAACCAGCTGGTTGTCTGTGTCCTGGGTGTGGCCGTTGTTCCGGTCGTCGGCGTCGTCGTGGAGGGCGAGGCTGTAGAAGAGCCGCTGGCGGTCACCGTTGTAGTCGAGCCTCCTTCCGCTGCTGATGCCCCCTTCTCACTCTTGGCGTCCTGAGCGAGGGAAGCGATGGATACGGCGGCCTTGTGAGCGGTAGACGGTGGTGGGCGCACGTAGAGCAGCGCCGCACGGATGCTGGAGAGGATGACGAGCGAGGCGAGAAGGGCCAACCAGGCGCTGGGACGGGCGAAGAGGGCGAGGGACGGGGGCACGAAGCGGGCGAGGGAGAGGGACGGGAGGGCGGCCGTGGAGACGGCGTCCATGGCAGGGAGCTGAACGAGCATCATGGCTGCGGGGGGCGGGGCAGACCCTGTGGTGGTGGTGAGAGGGAGAGGGGGGAGTGCGGTCACCAAGGAGAAAGGCAGCCCCTTTCGCCGGCCGTCCATTAAATAAGACCCCATCACACGCTTCTTTCCCCGTTCGGCATCTCCCGCCGCACTACGCCAGTTCTCCCGGTCGTGCTTCGCAGACTTGGGCAGGTGAGCACCCCACCTGCGAGTTTGCACCGTCGTCTGCCCGACGGGCCCTGCCCAGTCCTCTGCCTTGCCGTCGCTGTCCGTCCAGTGTCTCTTTCCGTCTCTTTGTTGAATAATCACAGTCACACCTGCGCAGAAAGCCTGGCCCCGTTAGCGTGGCGTGAATGGCGTCATAGACACTCGGCCCCCGTCTCGCCGTCCCCGATCTCCCGTTACGCGTTGCCAGTAACGCACATCTGCATCCGCCCCTCCATCCTTGATACCACTCGAACAAAAAGATGTCCTCATTTCGCACGTCTCTCTCTTTTCTTCCTACCGGCTTCCACATACCTGCCTCCCAGGATTCGTGCTCTGCTCACACTATAAAAACTCCCTCAGCCAATCACATTGTTCGCTCACCCATGCCGCAGAAACAAAAACAAAATTCTCCCATAGCCACCCGTGCGCACACTAGCTACACCCGCACCCCTCTCGTCCGTCCCGCCCACTGCCATCACCGCCCGCTCCAGCTCGCATGATATCATCATCCCCCATGGGAGCGCGCAGCCCGATGCTGTTTAAGCACCTAGCTTAATCCCTGCTGCGCACCACGCCTAATCCGCGCTACTCTCTTTCTCGATGCACGGGTGCCGCGCCCGTTTTGGGTGCGGCTTCCCACCGCCTTCATCTTGCTGGGGACAGCACCTGGACAGTGGGGTATTTAAAGCGCCGCGTTCAGTGGCGCTGCGACATTGAATTCGACACTCCCGCCACGCACTCGCCCCCGCACATGCCACCTCGACGCAACATGGCCACACGGCGGACATTCAACTGTCCACCAGAATTCCTCCTCGCTCAGTACCTAACATTGACCTTGCAACAACCTCACAGTGCAGGCAACGACACGACCTGACAGTTGAATGTCCGCCGTGTGGGTCCAGGAGGTACTTCAGCCCCCCACATCCATTCTCTTCCCTGTATTCCCTGTTTCCCCCGATCTCTTCTCTTCTCCACTCTTCGCCGCAGCCAAAGCTACCCCACAGCTCCAACCATCACAGTCTCCAACAACACGGGCAATCAGATGGCACCCAATTACACCATGGAGGCCCTCATTTCGCAGCTATCGCGGCAGCAGATCTCCGCGTTCTTCTCGAAGAACGCCTCCGTAACGCAGCAGCAATGCGACGCGGAGGCCGCACGCATCGCAGGTGCATCCGGCAGCCCAGCGCCGGTCCAAGGCGGGACCAGCTACACGGTCATCGCCGGCGAATACGCGGTCCAGTTCCGCGCCAGCGACTCCGCCCTGGACATCGACCTCCTCAGAGGCGTCGAGCAAGCCTACGCGGGGTTCACGCCGCTCCACGAAGACGCCGGCACACTTGGCGCGCTTCGCGTGTACAAGATGAACGATGTCGGCGGGGTCGCGATGTATCTTGCCCGGGACCAGCTGCACCGGGATAACTACCGCCTCCTAGAACGCACCCTGAAAGACTATGCTAGGTCAGTCGGCTCCAGCGTCTCGTCTGGAGGATACCGCGCAGCTGACTTTGCCGATGCAGCTTCTTCGCCTCGGCGTGGCACAACACGCCCGCGTGGATGTCACGCCAGTGTCCCAGCCGCGCGCTACTATTGACCGAGTACACGTCGCAGCTGACGGCGCTCCGCCGCGGGCTGCCCGCACGCTTCCGCCCGCCCCTGGAGTGGATCCTCGCGCGCCTCCCAGCGCTCCTCGCCGCCGACTGGCCGCTGGTGCCCACCCACACGGACCTCCTCGAGAACAACATCCACGTCGACCCGCGCACGGGCGCGCTCGCGGGCGTCTGCGACTGGCGGGACGCGGAGCTCAGCCCGTTTGGGATGTCGCTTGGGGGGCTCGAGACGATGCTCGGGGTCAATCGGGTGGACGAGGGCTGGTGCTACCACCCCGCCGAGCAGGCGCTCCGCGCCCTGTTCTGGGAGGCCTTTTACCAGGCCATGGGAAACGGAAACGGAAACACCGCTGACGAGCGGATTGAGGTCGCCAGATTGGCGGGCGTGTTTCTGGAGAATGGGTGGCAGTGGGATGAGGAGGGGCACAGGGTGCCCCTGCGGGAGGGCGCCCGCGATCTGGTGTATCTCGACAAGGTTGTGCTGGGGACAAGTTCGGCTTCGAGTTCGCGTTGATGGGGTGTGCCTGCAGTAGTACCATATAGGGCGCCTCTCAACTACCGTGGTCCTAATGTGTCGCAGATAACAGACGACCGGGTAGTGGAGGCGCTGTTGAAGTAATTATTTATGCCAGTTTTTTCTTGTTTTTCTTCGTGCTCGCTTTGAATGATAGGTCGTCAATATATTGGTTTCAACTATGGCGTTGCGCTGTTTCCGGACTCGGCGCGACTCTGCGGGTTGGGTAGTCGCGAATGCCTCGCGGTGCGTCTTCTGCTGCGCCTCGTAGTCCTGTGCGAGGAGCGGCTGCTCCTCCTTGCGGTACACACACACGCTCGATGGGGTCGATGCCCTTCGCGATGATGTGCAGCGTTACGCGTTGCCACTGCAGTAACGCCCATCAACCCCCTCAGCCAATCACGTTGTTCGCTCACCCATGGGTGCAGAGACAAAAAAGTTTTCCCATACTTAGCTACCCACACCCGCACTCCTCTCGTCCGTCCCGCCCACTGACATCATCGCCCTCCCATCTGCGCCCTATGGGAGCGCGCAGCCCAATGCTGTTTAAGCACCTAGCTTAATCCCTGCTGCGCACCGCGCCGAATCGCGCTACTCTCTTTCCCGACGCAAGACAGCCGCGCCCGTTTTGGGTGCGGCTTCCCACCGCCCTGCGCGTTGTGCTGTGTAGGGTATTTCAAAGCTGCGCCATTGACACTCCCGCCACTCGCTCGCCCCCGTCGATCATGTCATTCACCGGAGGCCCAAAACGACAACAACACCACAAAACGGACCTGATGCCTAGCCTCCAAAACCTCGGTCTTGCATCCTAACGCTAACTCAACCTAGGTCTTGACAATCGTCGGATACAGGCGTGCCACACGGCGCTTCTCCCCTCCCTCAGCCAATCCGGCGCCTCCACGTCCGCGCCGTTTTCACGGGCCCACCGCTGGACACCAAAGGTGTAAGTACATTCATTCTCTTCCTATGTACCGGCATTCACATTCCTGCCTTCCAGGACTCGCGCTCCCGCGTTCAGCAGCGCTGTGACATTGACACTCCCACCACTCGCTCACCTCCGTCCATCATGTCATTCGCCGGAGGCCCAAAACGACAACAACAACACAAAACGGACCTGGTTTCTTTCCAAGACTCCGGAACCCCGGTCTTCAATATCCTAATCCTAATCCCAATCCTAACCCAACCTAGGTCTTGACAATCATCGGATACAGGCGTGCCACACGGAGCTTCCCCCCTCCCTCAGCCAATCCGGCGCCTCCACGTCCGCGCCGTTTTCGCGGGCCCACCAAAGCGTATACTTATCACGCTCTAGACACATACACGCTTATACACGCATGAGCCGATCCTGCTTCTGACGGTTTCTAATGCCTCATTCTCGGCCTTCATCCACCTCTCGATTAAGACTGGGTTCACGCCGGCGCCTATTTATATCCATGTGCTAGCGTACATACCGGTGCGCGCAGACCGCTCCTACGGCCTCGTTATAAATCTGTTCGATAAAGGCGCTTTCCACTGGTATAGGATCATGTTTAGGTGTCGTACTATCTGTGACGTATTATCGACTAGCTAGCCTTCATCGACGCCCCCGCACGCCCGGCCCCCTCTCCGTCCCGGATCCGTCCACCAACTCTCTTCTCGCTCTTCGTGCATATGCCGATCCTGCTTCTAATGCCCCATTCTCGGCCGTCATTGAGCTCTTTATTAAAACTGCCTTTACGCCGGCGCCATAGCGTACATACCGGTGCGCGCAGAGCGCTCCTATGGCTGGCCTGGCTATCTGCTTGAGCAGGGGATTTACACCGGTATAGGATCATGTTAGGTGTCGTACCATCTGTGACGCAGCTACTAGCCCTCGTCGACGCCCCTTCTCCGTCTATCAACTCTCTTCTCGGCCTTCGACGTGCACCTGGCCTGCGAGCTTCCCTGGCTTCTTACTGCTGGTCGACCCTCCAGATCGATCTGCGCATCTTTTCCAGTGCTTGTCTTCTGCACTTGCGTCGCGCTTCCCGCGCAGAATACCATCCCGGACCGCCGGGACGCATTGAAATACGACCCACATATAATATGGAAATACTGACGCACTCGGAGCGAGGAAGTACGTCGGACGCATGGGTTATGTATAACGCCTACGCAGAACAGTACCGGCACGGGGACACCTTTCTGTACGACGCCATGTTCTGCACGCACGATGTACGCCGCAACGCCCTGCTGTGTGTGCTCGCGCGCCGCGCGCTTCCATTACGGTTCGACTGCACAAGAATTGTGCTGACGGAATGGAGATGGACAACCATAGCTGTCGTATACATAGGCTGTAACAACCCAGCCTCCCTTGGTCTGAACACGTCGAACGCTATCGAGAAACGTAAAATCCATTCCGGTGATCCGGGCGTCTGCGCTCTGCCTGGCCGCCGTCAGTCCCG
The DNA here is from genome assembly GCA_014925825.1 of Pholiota molesta. Lineage (NCBI taxonomy): Eukaryota > Fungi > Basidiomycota > Agaricomycetes > Agaricales > Strophariaceae > Pholiota > Pholiota molesta. The sequence goes on from JACGCK010000216.1 coordinate 47,721, forward strand.
TATCTCTGTCTAGCGCTCGCATCGTTCTCCAAGCTCTCGCGTCTGACGCACTGTAGCACAGGCAAATATTAGGAATTTATACTCGATCTACGGCATTGTCGATCGCGTTACTGCATATGCATGTGTGTACATAAATATCACACTTGATCGATCAACGTTCATAAGTCTTTGCGACTAGTGTGCGTCTGTTGTGGTGGTACTGGGCGCGGAAAAGCGCCGCTCGCTTCGAGTCCTTCAAGGTCCAAGCGCTAGAGCAGTGCGCGTCCTTGCATAAAACCGCCCGCTATCCCGTATCTCTCTCTAGCGCTCCCATCTTTCTCCAAGCTCTAGCCTCTGGCACACTGTAGCACAGGCAAAAGGCCGTGAATTGACAGTGACTTTGCCTGCAATCTCTACTCGATCTACGACATTATCAATCGCGTACATATGTATGTGTGTACGTAGATATCACACATCCTTGCGAGAACACGGAGAAACCAAGTACGAGTGCCTCTTTCGAAGAATTGACAAGTTGTATTGGTGGATAAAGATGAGGTATACATAAGCAGGCGCAAAAGCGAACACATAATTCCAAATACCGAACAACGCGCGAACCGACTCGGCGGGGTGGGATGGGCGCTTAATATTTACGGGATAATTCTTTGTGGCTCAAGCACTCAACTGCTCAGGGGCGGGAAAAGGGTCTCCCATGCCTCCACTTCTGATAGTTGATGAACATATCCACATTTGACCGTCTCTATCGCCAGCTGGAAAGAACAATTAGTAATGATACAAAAAGAAAAACCCCCAATAAAACCACAACACTCACGTCCAACAGATGTACGGCTGAGGGCAGAGTCAGGACCTGCCTCTCCTTCGCCGAGTTGAGTGCTTCGTGGATCTTGATATCCGATGGAAGCATATGATCGTACCATGCCCGCAATTTGTGTCCGACTGTCACAAGATAAAGTGAGGCGATGACGATGAACACTTCTTGCATAGCGGGCTCTTCAGCATTGGGGTGTTTAGGATCTTTGAGGCCTTGCGCAACAGCAAACCAGGCATGACCCGCATCCTGCTCCTGCAGTCCCACATTTATGGCTGCTATCGATAGCAGCGTTGCGGTCAGACGAAGGTTGGACGGCTCCACGACGTGGTTAACATCGTTGTCTTCGGTTTCTCCATCAAAGAATGGGTTCATAATGTTGCTTTCGAGTCCCTCCGCCAGCGTAACACCCCATGCCCTATGCAGATGCGTAGGGCTGCCATCGCTCCAGATCGGTGACTGTGCGATCTGCATCGTATCGAAGTCAGGCATGCCGCTCTTGACCAGTGCAAGTGATCGGGCAATGAGCGTCACATCCTTAGGACGCTCGCGCGTCCTGGAGACAGCGTATTGTAACAGTGCGGCGACGCACGTCCAGCTCGCGTAGTTTCGAATTAATTCAATGACTTTGGAAGCAATGGCTTCTGGAGCCGCAATTACGGGATCAACATCTGTCGATGGTGGGGCAGGATAAAAGATATCGGGGAATTGTATATACATGTTATGGAAACGGCGCTCATTGTCGTCAGCATAAGTTTCATCAAAAATATATCCTTGCATGGTGAGGACTAGAATGTTGGCCTATTCAAGGCAATAGATGGATGGAGTTGTAACGGTTCTGAGAGAGGGAGGAGGATACCAACAAAGTGGCCTATTGGACCACTCAATTTTATACATGTTTTCACATAAATCAATTCCCAACAGCTTCCAGATGAGGTGGAATGGCAGCCGATGAGTCCACATTGATGCTAGCCGCATAATTTGCGCGCAACGCCCACATAAGTAGCCACATTACGCTGACATCTTGAAAGTTGACGGCAGGCATTCCAAAGAAATTTACTGATGAGTCTGCCCACAAAGACCGTACACAATGATAAGGAGAGCGCAATTCTCGGCATTCATTGACCTCAAGGTCCTTCGCAGAGTTGACAAGTTCTATTTGCATTGGTGGGCTACAGATAAGGTATGGACAAGCAAATGAAAATGCATAATTCCACGAGCTACAACAATAAAACAACGCCCGAACTGACTCGTCAGGTGGGCGCTTATTCACGGGACAACTCTTTGGCGCTCCAGCACGGAAGTGCTCAGGCCGGATGGCGGGAAAAGGGTCTCCCATGCCTCCAATTCTGATAATTGATGAACATATCCACATTTGACCGCCTCTATCGCCAGCTGGAAGGAACAATTAGTGATGATACAAAAAGAAAAACCACTGATAAAACCACAACACTCACGTCCAACAGATGTACGGCTGTAGGCAGAGTCAGGACCTGCCTCTCCTTTGCCGCGTTGAGGGCTTCGTGAATCTTGATATCTGATGGGAGAAAATGGTCGTACCATGCCCGCAATTTGTGCCCGACGGTCACAAGATAAAGAGAGGCGATGACGACAAACACTTCTTGCATCGCGGGCTCTTCAGCATCGGGGTCTTCAGGATCTTTGAGGCCTTTCTCAATAGCAAACCAGGCATGACTCGCCTGCCGCTCCTGCAGTCCCGCATTTATGGCTGCTATCGATAGCAGCGTTGCCGTCAGATGAAAGTTGGACGGTTCCACGACGTGGTTAACATCGATGTCTTCGGTGTCTCCATCACAGAAGGGGTTCATAATGCCACTTGAGAGTCCCTCCGCCAGCAAAATACCCCATGCCCTATGCAGAACTGTAGGATTGCCACCGCTCCAGTGCAGAGGCTGCACGATCTGCATTGTATCGAAGTCGGGTATGCCACTCTTTACCAATGCGAGTGATCGGGCAATGAGCGTCACATCTTGAGGACGCTCGCGCGTCCTGTTGAGAGAGTAAGATAACAGTGCGGCGACACAAGTCCAGGCTGCGTAGTTTTGGATTAGTTCGATGACTTTGGAAGCAATAAATTCTGGAGACGCAGTCACAGGATTGGCATCTGTCGATGGTGGGGAAGGATAAAAGATATCAGGGAGTTGAATATACACGTTATGAAAACAGTGTGCATATTCATCAGCATGAGTTGCATCAAAAACATATCCTTGCATGGTAAAGAGTAGAAAGCTGGATCAGTCAAGGCAATGGATGGTTGTAACGGTTCTGAAAGAAAGAGGAAGATACCAACTAGCAACAAAGTGGCCTATCGCACCACTCAAATATATACATGTTTTCACATAAATTCTGGCGGCTTCCAGGTGAGTGAAACGGCAGCTGATGAGTCCATATTGATGCCAGCCGCACAATTTACGTGCACACCAACGCCCACAACCCATTACACTGACATATCGGTGACAAGCACTCCGTGGCAATTTATTGATGAGTCCGCCCACAGTGACCATAGAAAACAATAGAGGAGAGCGGACGTTACAAGAAAAGTGGCCTAGCGGGCCACTCAAATTTATACATGTTTTAGTCGACGAGGATCGATTCCTCGGGGACGAGACCTCATGTACCGCATGCATTTAAGAATTTCCAAGCTCACTGATACGGTCGGACGAAGTTACAGAAATTCGCGATGAGTCGACGAAGTCCGCCGTCGTATCGAGTTGGCTGGCCTTCATCATCCACTGCATTCTGACAAGCCAAGGCGGTGAGCGGCGCTATGAGCAGAAATGGCGATACAGCAGCTAGCAAGCAATTGACGTGTCAGATTGTAACAAAAAAAATACGACGGAACAACGTGCCTACAGGACCCGTCTGAACCACCGTATCCCTGTCTCTCCCCTGTCGTCCTTCAAAATCCAATGAGCCAAGGCCTGCTCTGAACACCGACACTGCAGAGCGCCTGTTGGCCCTGGTACCGAAATCGAAGCCGCCAACGTAAACTTCGACAGACCGCTCGTATATGCGAATGTACGTCATTGTAACTTGATCCCTAAGCGCTACCTGGCTACTTCGCTTCATAGGAGCTGCCAAGGGACAGGGAGCAGTGGGTACGCGGGGAGGGCCAGAACTGGTAGAGCAGATGAAAATTTCTTCTGATGCGTACTTGAGTTGAGTAGCTCGTAGTGGAATGTGGGAGAAGTCAAGCAAAATAATGCATGGGAGAGCGCTAAACTTAATATGTAGACAGCTGACGAGAGGTCAATATATCGTGCTGCCACCCAGCTTGAAAACTCGCTCACAGATTATCAAGCCCCAGGCCATGATGCCTTCATGAGCTCAAGAAGCTATCGGTTGGGGCTTGAGCGGGATGTACACTATTGACAGTGCACAGCTTGAAAGAAGAATGAATGGGAGGGCGTCCTCCTGCTTTGCGGAACTTCTCTGTCGAAGTCTTGGGTAGAATCAGCAAACTGTGGAGAATGCTCTTAGTTTGTGTTGAAAACGCACCGCAATCATCCTCGTTCCTAATGTTGACGTCGGTACCCGTGCAGCATGTGCGCATGGTATGGGACACCATGGATTCAGCTCTGGAGCAGGGCGAAGATTGAGCGCTAGCTGGTGGAAGGACCGACAGATGCGCGAGCGCAACAGCAGGCTAAGCATGGCTTTGAATGAGTCTGGGCCGGGTGTTCGCTAGCAAGTGGATGTAGAAGTCTACCTTCATGACGCGTCCTGGCCAGCTGCGGTGTGGAGAAGAACATGTTCCCTGAAGCGGTGAGCGAGAGAGTTGATGTTGACGGTTGAGCTTGTTGAGAACTTTCGGCGAACGAGGAAGGAACAACCTCGTGACAGCTCGTGACCGTGATTGTTGGCCGCGCTGCGACATTGAAATCAGAAATGACACTCCCGCCACTCGCCTCCATTGATCATGTCATTCATCGGAGGCCCAAAACAACAACACAAAACGGACCTGATTCCTAGCCTCCAACACCTAGGTCTTGACAATTATCGCGCCGATTGGACAATACAGGCAGCCACATGGTGCTTCTGGTATCCCTCAGCCAATCGTCCGCGCCGTTTTCGCGGGGCACCAAAGCTCTAGACACATACATAACAGGTTCTAATGCCCTTTCATTGACATCTTGATCAAGACTGGCACCTTTTTTTATCCATGCTAGCATCCTGGTGCACGCCGACCCCCGCCAACTTGCCTGGCTTGTTACTGCTACCTGACGTCCCATGAGTCTGGATCGATCTACGTGTCCCGTCTGGTCCTCATCTTCTGCAGAGTCAAGCTTCATGCGCAGAAACACCCATCCCGGACCGCCGGCACACATATACTTAGTGTGCACTGTGCATGTCCAAACCGCGCGTTGGCGCCGATGACGAAATTCCTGACTTCCTTGGAGCAAGAAACCTCGTTGGACGTGTGGCATATGTGTGCCGCCTGGAATAGTACCGGTTCGGGGATACCTTTCCTTACGAAGACATGTTTACTGTCCATGTATGCATCGCATCTTTGCGTATATAAACAACCAGTAGTCGCGTAGGCTGTGAATATGACCAGTTCCTCTGGTCTTGTGCGTCGAACGACTACTGAGGAGTTTGGAATATATTCCAGTTATCCTGGTGTCTTCTCTTTTACTTTGGCTGGCCGCCGTCCAGCTAGCCAGCGACGTTCGCATCTGTCATGGAAACTCTGGGTTTCATCCAAGCAGCCCGAGATAGAATACTGGCGAGCAAGCACTAATTTTCCACACGACGGAACATTCGATCCGCATAACGATGTAAGGTTTTACAGCTTTTACATATTTGAACACGGGAACTAGGAACTAACAGGACACGAAAAAATCAAGCGCACTCTTGCGGCAAGTGAATAGGCATAAACTAACACCCCAGGTTCCCGTTAATGTTACTCAAACAGTTGTCTAATGTCCGCTTTAGCATTTACCAGCTTTCTTGTCAGAACACATACCGAGATTGAAGTTAGAAGTTGGAATCCGATTCCCCGCCCTATCAAGGCAGGAAGCATCGATATTCAAGAAAGTCTGACCAGCCTGAATATTCGTGAAAATACAACTTGCGCCCGCGCCACCACTGCGAAGAAATAATTACGACGCCCGCCAAAAAGGAAAAGAGAGAGAAACTAACCCAGCCTGACATCCGATGTGGCCATTCTGGTTCCCCACGCACTGGCTGAGCGCAATGTTCGTGTTGCGCTGGTCGCCGCTGGTGGTGAAGCAGATCGCCGAGACGCTGGCGGTGTTGGGAATAATGGCCCAGTTGAAACAAGTGGCTGCAGCGTTGCTCTCGGGCTTTGGGACGTTGACGGCGAAGGCCAATTCCACGCCCATGGCCAAGGTGAAGAGGAGCGACGACATCGACGAAAACATGTTTGGAATGGACTGGATATGAATTGTAAACTGGGTTGTCCTGCCTCCATAATCTGTGAGCTCAGGGTATTAAATACTGGACAAAACATATTCATTATCTACTAGTAACTGAGCCTGCTTTGTGGTTTAATTCTAAATCTGAATGGGAATTGAATTGTCGAAGACATTGTGGGTCAAGTGTGGGTGGTGATGCACCAAGAATAATGTCTTTGGGAAAAGATACTGCGTACATTACTTTGAAATGGAGTTGACTCCTCAAGAATCCCGCTCATAACGGATGCAAACTCTTCTTCTGCTCGGGTTCACACAAGGAACATACACATATTACCGAAATTTAGAACGCGAATTGTGGCTCGTGGAAGGATCTACTTTGAAATTTGCAAAAATAGCCTTCCTTCTACGCATTTTCTTGATTTACATCAAATTGGAACAGCTAGATATCAAGTGCAGTTGCAAAGACCACAGGGTAGATTTAGCGTCGTTGGACGGTTGTCTACCAATGCATGATAGGATGTTCAAATTTTTATCACCACTTAGGAGAGGAACTTGGAGCTTTTGATACTCCGAGGTGGTCGTACTTCAGGTATACCTCTTCCGGGAAATGATACTTGAAATAGATCCGAGGTGTGTATACCTGCCAATGGTAAGGTTCCAAACATTGTTCAAGTTGGCACATTCGACATGTGTGCCATTTTCGTCGTGTGTCTCGGTGAGCGATAACTTCACAGGCTGTCATAATCTTTGGCAAAGCCGACTTCGAAACATCATGGACAATATTACTTTCGTAAGGGCCGACTCGAATCTATTTTGAAATTTCCAATGAACAACAGTACTCGATCGTTGTTTGCCAAATGTTAAATAAGACATATCGCGCTGCTGGACTAGATGGAGGGTTAAACCATCTTCTGACCAAAGACAGACGATTTGAAGATCACCCAAATGGGTGAGTCACCTAAATCTACCCAGTGGATATCGAACAGTACACGAGCGTTAATAAATCTGTTACGTTCTCAAATAGAATGACTCTTAGCCATTTTTAAGGACACCATGTGGAAGACCACACCTGACAAGAAATTCAGTAATAATGAACGGCGACAGATTGATATCTTCTGATGCAGAACACAAAGGATGAACCAGTGGGGCTTAGGGCTGATATGAAGCATTCTGTACCCCATTTCTGAAACTGAATAGTGTATTTTAACGCATTGCTACACACACACAGAGTCTACGACAGTTCATTCGCAATGGAATCCTCGGACTTCAGAATTAAGACAGGCTCGTATTCGATTATTCCAAGAGTTTTGACCGTATTTAAGCCATGGTAGTTGGTTCAGAACCAAATCGACACCCCATCAAGCTCAAGTCATGTTATCAGTCTCTACACTCAAATTCTTCGCTTTGATTATTGCTTGCCATTACGCAATGGCGGTCAACACTCCAAAGCCAGATGACGCCGCCGCGAACAGCTGTACCGGTTGGAGAATTATCCCAAACACCGCCTCCCTTGCCGCATTCTGTTCTGCAGGCGATGGCTCTCAGCATAGCACCAGCATCGCGTTTAGCGAATGCGTAGGCAACCAAGACGGTCATATAGGTTGTCAAATTAAGTCAGTATTACCATCTGCCCTAAATAATTTCATAAATTCTGACAAATTTGTTACTTGTTTCAATAGTGGTGGCGCTGGTGGAAGCTGCATTCTCAGTAACCTCCAGGCGGGTCAAAACTTCCTGACGGTCAATGCATTGTGTAAGAACAGGGCTGGGCAAGAAGTCCAGACTACCAACTTTAACCTCAGTAAGCCATTTGCCAGAAAGAGTGACTGCAAGGCTGACAATGATATAGACGCCTGCTTGACCAACTTCCAAGGAAACCTTGGTTGCTGATTGTGTAGGGTCTCATTCAGGTTCACTTTGTGATATACTCAAAGGGATTCTTAAATATGTAGCTTGTTGGCAGCGCAGTCGAGCTATATGTCTTTTTTGTAAAATGTTATTGATTCCATTCAGCACTTAACGTCGTTTAAGCGCCCGTCTCAAATCACGTGAAGTCATTAGGCAATTCGTTTGGATTTTTTCTCAAAATACAACCAGCGAGTAATACCCATACTAGAGCCCAGATTATTCCGTCGGATTTTACTCGTAAGAAATATAACAACTGGGTGCCATGCCGCTTCTTTTAAACCTGCTCACAAAATCAGGTTATCTCTAAGCAGCCGTTGAGCATTACTTTAACAAAGTTTGGTTTAATCACTAGTAATTACCCGGCATATTCATCTTGACGTCCAATCTGGAATCAGATTCATTCGCACATTAGCATTCTGTTTCTCTCTTCAAAAATTAATTTGTATACCTCCCGCCCACAAAAACTCTTAATTGCAGGTACACTGTGTGCAAAGATCTCCATCATCGCAGTATCAGCTATTTCCCGGCGATCGAAGTATACCGAAATGTCCTCCAGCTTCCAATGAGGATAAGATCGTTCTCGAAAAGTGCCTGCATATCGGAATGAGAGTGGCATCAGACTGTTAATTGGATCGTAGTTAATGTTAATCTCTACATTCATAGAATATGCTCGAAAAGGATGATCGAATTACCTTCCAATTGGCATTGCATCCCGATTATGCCATACATGAAGTTGTTTCAAACCAGGGAGGTTTGCGGCCATGCTATCCACAATGGTAATATCCAGAAGAACGATTTGCATGCGCAAATACGTCAAGTTTGCGCACTTGGATAACGCGTCTAGAACAATCAATGCATCTTCTCGAGATAGTTCGATGTTATGAATAACGAAAGTCTTCAGAGTACTGGAGGCTCGATGAATGGATGTGCGCAAAATATTTATTCCAACCGATCCAGCTGTCGGATTGATTCTGAGACTGTGCAGATGTGAAAAACAACTTCTGTCTCTTGCAGAATCCAAAAGAAGTTTGCCTAATATAGGATCAGGCATGTCGTCCTCGTATGTTGTCCTGATATCGAGGTCAAGCTCACGAAGGACATGAGCGCCGTCACAGAGGAAGCTTTTGAGTCCAGCCTCGTACGTATCCTGCGCCGCTCCCGGAAGAACATCCATCTTCAGCTTCAACTGGTCAAGAGCGAGTGATTTCGAAAGATGAATGAATATGTCTGGATGGTGGATGTACCCTAAGCATGTCAAGCTGAGCTTCTTGAATTTCGGACTCCTGATAGCGTTGACGAAATGAACCAATGGAATAAGACTGGTATAGCCATCTATATGACCAGCGCCGGTCGCCGGAATGGTTAGGATTTGGAGTGCTACCAAATTTTGAAAATAGGGCTTCATGGCTGATATTTCTTGAAAGACCGTGGTTCGAGTTGGCAGCTCCGCTCGGATGGTAAGGGATTGCAAGTTAGCAGCAAAGGACGACCAAGTTAGATGATTTCGCGCGGGTGGCGGGGAATTCGCTAAACGCGCAATGCATGGTCCGTCGTCAAAATAAGCCGTTGTTATTGCAAACGCCATCGTATGCGGAAGCGTGCTGATACATTTTACGATTGCTTTCAGAGCGCGCGCGTTGTGGGATTTGAATGGACTCGGAGGAAGGAAGCGCCTTGCGGAAGACATCCAAGTATATGTTCTATCAACGATTCTGCCTTTCGTAGTCGTGAAAGCCGGCCTGGGAAGGCGTTGCACGAATGCCTCTGGAGAGCAGATGAAGTTGACAATCACACGCTTTACCTTCCTTGACACAAAGGGATCCCTGGTAACAGATCAGGGCTTAGTACTTCTCCATTTCAACAAGAGAGTAGGTTGTATTGCTACCTCAATCTAACCATCATTCGTGGCAAAGTAGGAGATGCGGCGCTCCAGATTATGAAGACTTCCTCGTATTTGAGAGCCATGGCCAGGTGGAAGAAGGTGCTGTTGATCGTGCGGAGTTGTCGATATAAGTCATCATCGGGGATGAAATGAGAGATGTATAGCCATATCTCTGGGGGAATTTGGTTCGACATCGCGGAACGGATGAAAGAGTCCACCAGGTTCACACGAAATGCATCGTAGGCACGCAGTGGTATTTGAGAGTCATTTATAGATTCAAGTTAATTTTCTCGAGGCTCGCCAACAGATTATATAGCTGATATGAGCAACTTTGTGAGACAAAAGTGCAGTAGCCAACTAGCGCGTAGTATAAGATAATACCAGATTTGCGGGGCCGAAGTGTTGAGGCCAAGGTTGCACAGGCGGATCGACTCTTGATTGACTCGGCCTGGGCCCTGGGAGAGGATTTCGTATCTCTCAACGACAGTTACCGCGTAAGTAGTGGGTCAACGTTCAACGTTCAACGCTCAGCGCCCAGCATGTCACGCGCTCAGTAAAAACGCAAAATCGGGTAAATGTCCGGTGGAAGTCTGTGAAAAGTCAAGTGAATGTCAAACCTGACATATTTCGCATTTTCTTTACCACAGCCTGACATTTTTTCAAGAAAATGTCAGAGCATAGTCGTGCTTGATAATTAGTGTTTGCTCCGGGTTTAGGGTCATTCTAATAGTCCAGTAGATATCCACAGGATATCCAGTCAAATTCGAGCTCATGTCCAATCAATGTCCAATTAAAGTCACTCACGAAGTCAAGTCGAAGTCGAGTGCATGTCAAAGCTCTCAGGTTGATATCACACTAATTTTCTTATTGAATCAAAAACAAGTAAAGGAAAACTATAATAGTTAAGTTAAGATGAGCTACAGCCTAAGTACGAGGTACGAGAAAGTGTGTTAAGCCCTGAGCTCAGAAAATCTCAATGCGCGAAAGACAAGCGAAAGACACAGAATGTTCTGATAAACGTGCTCACCGTTCTCGCGTTCATCCCATCGGCTCCTGAACGGGTCCTTCCGCTGGTGTCGTCCTCGTTGATAAGTGGAATAGATGGGCGAATCTTCAGATACCGAGCTGTTCGCGTCGTCGTTCCTGGGCCAGGAATCCCGCAGGCCTTGCGCTAATTCGTCTGGAGCCCGTTGTCGTCGTCCTCCTTGGTAAGTGGAACAGATGGGCGGATCGCGCCGAGCCGTTCGCGTCGTCGTTCATGGCGCTATCCCACAGCCCTCCGCGCACTCGCCTGTACGCCGCGCAAAGGCACCGCACGTCGAATTCAGGTGATTAGTTCCTGCACGGTCGAATCGGTGCCACACTCACTAACGCCCTCCCGCACTGATCTCCTTCTTCGTCGTCATTCCGGGCCTGGTAGGTTGCATCTGGTCCTCGCGTTGCTGACAGTTGCCCGCCCCAACGCACACAACAAACTATGCACACCGTCGGCGCAATGACACTACGAACGGCATGGGTGATATACGGATACCGCAGCATAGTGCGCAACGACACGACTATGCTGGACAACTCACAATGTTGCTTGGACGACAGCGGTTCGATTCGCGAGGGAGCGCGATGTTGAGAGGAGGGGAGATGGGATGAGATTCACACACATGGGAGGTGCGCGCTGATTGTGCTACGTGGCTCCTGCGCGCTGTGGCGCCTATGGACCATGATCCGTACGATTTGAAGTCGCCCCGCCTGCCCAATGTGCGCCGATGTCGATGGACTGGGACTTGCGAACGCCGTCTGTACAGTGTAAACAAAGGGCGGACACGTCGATGGCGTGCTTGCGTCGCGGGTGGGATTTGGTCATGTTCGAGGGGTGGACGGTTGCGTCCGCAGGTGGCCACTGGATGGTTGTAGGGTGGCGCGTCGAGGTGGTGTGTTGATGGTCGAAGCGCTCAAGACACATTGCCTGGGTCATCCGAGGCAGTGTCGCGACTCGCTCTAGTTTATGCACTGTTGAAGACCTAGTATGTAGAGATCAACTGAACGAAGCTTACATGCCAATTCCCCTTGAAGTCCTTTTCCCTTCGACTTGTGTTGTAACATTGCGCTTCAGAGGACTGCGCGGTGGGCAAAGGAAGGCTGTTAGGAGTTGGGAGTTCGACCGTATAAAGATACGATCGTTGACCACAAGACGGCATTCAAGTCCATGATGGTGGAACTTTCGCAAGTTCAAAGTTACATGTCACGGTTGGTGTCGACAAACATCGGTTTGTATCTGGGTGAAAATGAGGAGAGGAAGTTGAACTGGCGAGGAACGGCTTGAGCGAAGCGTAGACATCACGCTGTCACACTTTCGAACACATTTGCGTCCTTCGAGTACTTTGAGTCTCCATCGACATCCACCACCGTCTTGATCAAATACTTGAGTTTGAGCGCTTGAGCTCTTGAATCTGGCTACAGTCTGCATACCATCGCCTATGATGACATCATCATCTTCCTATTCTTTTGTCCAGAGCCCAGTCAGCAGGGTTCCTTACGATGTTCTACGAGAAATTTTCATTCACTGCCTGCCCCGACGCCGTTTCAGGGAACAACAGCCAGATACAACGATCGCCCCGATGCTCCTTTGCCAGATTTGCTCTGCCTGGCGAACAGTCGCTCTTAATTCGGCAACCCTATGGTCGCATCTTTCATATGTTTTCCTCATACAAGACGACGGTTCAAACGACGGCTGGAAAACCCCCAAGGATCATCTCGCATTTCTTTCGTGGTGGAGACGGAATCAGGGTATCATGGTGCCATCTCTTTGCATCAAGGTCATTTCAACCCAATGGTATGAAATGACAAAACATCCAATACTTTACTCGAAGCTAGAGGCAGTCGATATGATGTCTCTTGTCAAATATATCGCCTCGGCGCGATATCTCGAGGCTGATAAAGATATTTGGCACTTGCTTCACAAGTGGAGTAACCAGGAGATATACCCGAATCCGCATACCTTGGTGATATCTGATTGTTCCCCAAAAGAGATCTTCTACCGCAGTCGATCCCTCATACCGGATTATACCCTTTCAGCATTGCGATTTCTTTGCCTCAGTGACAACACCCTGCCCAGTTGCAGTAACTTTGTTACTCCAATCGCTTGGTCTAAATTGACTCGTATTGCCTTGAATAATATTACCGTTTCTCTCAATGCCTGGTTATCCTTCATCCGTTCAGTCCCAGATTTAGAACGGGGTTACTTCAATATCACATTGTCTGATCAAGAGCATGCTCAATATCCTAAATGCACCCTTCCACGACTGTCAAAACTCCATATTTCTCATCAATTAGATTGCGAGGATCCAACATTTGAATTTCCCCTCAGCATGCTTCTTACCAATATCCATCTACCCGCCCTGCATACGCTGTCACTGTCCTCTTTCGAGGACTCATGGTCTGACCACCGTGTCATTTCGGACCTTTACAGAGTGCTGCATTCTACACCGGCCATCACAACGCTTATCCTAGGATGTTCTTTCCTCTCCTTAGGAAGAGATTTCCCGGTCATCCGTTCTGCAATCGGAAATGTAAAGCCAGTCTGGTGTCACGGTCTCGCGCCTCATCTGGTACATCTACAATTCAAGTTCGCGTGCACTCGGTCGGCCAAAGAGGAGGAACACATGCGTCAAACCATCATCGACAACATTTTTCACTCCAATAACCACTGGTTGGACCTCAACAATCCCGCATGTACCATCCAAACAATCACGATGATCCACTTTGGATTCAGAAGGTCCTGGTGGAAGAGTTGCAATGACTTCACCATGTCAAGAGTTCAAGAACACCTCAAGAAAGCACCGAACGTCAACGTTGTTTTTGAAATCCAAGTATGGGACCAAGAGTCCACCGCTGCTGGAGAGTGGAACGAGTGGGGGCCAAATCTATGATGCTCATAAGGTGAATCATTATGTTTATGCAGATACCTGTGCAAGCTTCTAACTGAGGTGTATCCTGGATGAGTGATTTGGTAGGACCATATGAGGTATCCTCTGTGACCTATCCACTGCCATACTTATACCTGTAACTTTTGTTATACCTACTACGTTTTCTCCATGAACCCGACTTTCTCCTTGCTTTCTCCTCTATGTTGGACTAGCTACCAGTTACCAGAATTTACGCGTCATTGTTGTGCACTCAAACCATTGTTGTGCACTCAAACTAAGTCTTTATAAGTAACCATGTCAAGGTATGGGGGAAAAATAAGACAATCTGAACCGAATCCGAATTTCTTCCCGCTGACAGCTGCGCACGAACATCTCTGGCCCTGATTTCTCGTCAACAATCCACAACTTCTCCACTTTCGAAAGAGTCGCAAGACACCTGAAATACAAATTCAAGAGCATGGACCATAAGTCCTGGTGAATATTAATGCAGATGTTCGTTGTATTATAAGTAAGGAGTGCTGATACTTAGCAGATACTGTCGAGGAACGTTGAGGCAGCGTTCGATTCGAACAGTGCACCAGTCACGGAATATGACGAGGGTGAACCGGTGACGCGGTCGTCTTCCACGGCGACAGCACCTGCAATACTTTCATCCAACTTTTGTCTATTCATGTTTCCGTAATTGACCTATACAAGAAACTTGCAAAGAGCGTCACACCAATTCGGATTGAAAATGAGATTATGATGTTCCGTCTTTCCAACCTTTGATCTCTACTCCCTTCGAATCCAGGACCTTGTCAAAAAACTTCGGTGATAGGAAGCCCTTCTCATCGCCCTCAGTGAGAACAACGCCGTTCTCGGAGAACCAGAACTTAATTCCAGCATCAATCGCCTTTTGCACATCTACGTAGATAAGCACTTTCGATGAAGAGCGCATCCCTATCATGTTAATGAAACATAGCTTAAATGAGAGATGAGTATGACATGAACGCACCACTGATGACGCCAGATCCGGGGACATTCTGCGCGAAATGTATGTGATTGCGCTTCATCTTCGAGAGGCCATTTTTTGCGATAGATGCCCAAGCCTCTGGATTTGTCCCGTGGACGGCCACGCCAGTGGGGATATCAGATCCTGAAAGGATCGGTTGCAGTTCCAGCTTCACGGCCTACGAATAAGAGCTTGAGTTCCAGGGTACATATGTGATTTAAGTAATGCACAAACTCACCTTGATGGAATGGCCCTGTCGGGCTTTGATCCACCAGATACCGTCCTTCCCTGTATCCGCCACTATTGAAGCCGCAGTTTCCGAGACGTCGACAGAAAGTGAAGGCGAGGTGCTGGGCCCAGACTCCGATGGTAAAGTGGCAACAACGGGCGCGCTGACGACTTCCAGCTTGACGCCCTCGGGACTCTCTAGGATCAGGTCATACCGCTGCTTTGAATCCGCCTTCACGACGCCTTTTATCCGCTCGAGATCTAGTCCTTGCGCCTTCAATTTGGGGTGGTTGAGCTATTAGCAAGCGTCCCAAAGTGCATAAGCTTTTCAATTCTCAGATATAGTGGGAGTACTATCAACGACGTACCAAATCCACCACTTTCACATAGCCGTCACTGCGCATAGGCAGACCCTCGCCCTGGGCGCCATGCCGTAGGAGCCACGAGAGTGTCTTCGAGATGCGTACTTCGGGCGAGTCTCTCTCCAGCCCTCGCAGCTTGGTACTTGATGAGGGATTCGGTTTGGGCGCTGGCTTTTTTCCGCCGGCTCCTGACGGCGTGGTGGGGTTGGAGCCTGATTGCGCTTTCGCTTTCGGCCTTTTATCTTTCTTTGACTGTCCTGAGTTTGTCGTCGGCAATGTTTTCGAAGATGTGGAAGAAGATAGGTTCGTAGAGGGTGCTGGTGGCCCTGATGGTTGATCTGCAAGTGACAATGAAGCTAACGTGTCTGAAGGCATCGAAGATCCCATAGTTATTGCCCTTAGAGCAAGTAAGTCAAAATTGGCTTCGAAGCGTTTGCTGCGAGTGCTATTAGCAATAGTAGATCGAGTCAACGAGATCGAGTCCGAGTCAGTGCTCAGGATGCCGAAAGCTGTAGACCCGTTGAAGTGCATATAGCAACGGAAACGATCATCCATTACATTATAATGAATCTCACCTAACTATGCAGAAGTTTCTCAGTGTAACAGCGCGTGAAGCAAGGATCATGAACAGATCGTAGAAAGAGTTATGCGGCAAGCCAACAAATGGCAAAAATTACCAATTTTGGAATGTATGCCAGGTCAGTTCGGCATTTTGCGCCCTACCACAGTGTGAGCGATGGTTGCTTCATGTCTCATTACTGTCACCGCCGCTCTCGCCATAATCCTCAAATTCCTCCCTACATAAGTCGCTCGAAAGGCCGGGGATGCGTGTCATCGATTAGTCTGTCAAGTAAAGTGTTTATCAATGTTTCTCCCAAGGAAACGGAACTTTATTAGTCTAGCCATACACATCTTGAGTGCAGCACGCATGAGCTTTCTCAGCCAATCCTCAGGCCTCAGACCTCTGTATTCAGTACTCAAACTCAAACCACTGTTGGGCAGGATAATTTGGAGAATTCGAATTTAGTCGATACTAGGTCTGTACATATCTTTATCTTCGATCTGTGATTTGTATTTTTAGCGCGCTCAGGCTGTTTCTAGATCTCTCTTTTGGTCAAACAAAAAAAGTCACATACCTTTCCCATATGTCCCCGTCCACAGAAGCTCTTGATAGCAGGCACGCTGTGGGCAAAGGCTTCCATCATCGCAACATCTGCTTCTGCCCAACAATCGAAGTATATTGAAACGTCCTCCAATTTCCAGTTAGGATAAGATCGTTTCCTGAAGGTGTCGAAATCCCGCCTTGGAGGAGGTGCGGTCAAGCTGTGTAACAGGGTTGTAATTAGCGGCGATTTTTATCGTAGGTTGTAATCCATTTACTTTCTCAGTGGCATTATATCCATATCATGTCTTAAATCCAGGCGTTTTAAACCAGTGAGGTTCGTTGCCATGCTGTCTATGATAGTAATGTCCAGGTGGACGAACTGCAGACGCAAATACGCCAAGTTTGAGCAATTGGATAACGCATCTATGACAATCAAGGCTTCTTCCTGAGATAACTCGATATCATAAATAGTGAAAATTTTCAGGGTATCGGAGGCTCGTTGAATGGACGCGCGCAAGACATCTATTCGAGCCGGCCCAGTCGTCGGATTGATTCTGAGAGTTTCTAGATGTGAAAAGCACCTTCTGTCCATTGCACAATCCAAGAGGACCTTGCCCAATGTAGAATAAGAGAAGCTGTCCGGAGATAAGGTCCCGATAGTAATGTCCAGCTCACGAAGAACATGAACGCCGCCACAAAGGAAGGCTTTCAGTCCGGTGTCGTCCCACATCTTTCCCTTCCTAGACATCATCTTGACTTTGAGTGCTTCAAGAGCGAGCGATGTCGATAAATAAGGGAAGATATCCGGGAGGTGATAGAAACCTAGAAAATTAAGGCTGAGGTTCTTGAGGTTCGGACCGATACTGTTGATGAGAGGGGCCACCGCATTAAGACCTGGTGCGCTACCGACCTGGAAGTCAGTCCGGTATTGTGATAACACAGGAATGCTTGAAATCTGGAGTGCTGTTAGGTTTTGAAAATAGGGCTTAAGCGCTGATAGTTCTTGAAAGACTAGTAACTCTGTTTGGATAGAAAGGGATTGTAGGTTCGCACCAAAGGTGGACCAAGCCGACGCCAAATGGCGCACGAATTTCGGGGGTATCGATACATCGGCTCCGTCGTAAAAGTTTGTTCTCATCCCAAAGGCAACCGTATGTTGAAACTTGCTTACACATTTGGCGATGGCTTCCAACGTGCGTGCTTGGCGAGATTTGAATGGAGGAAGAAAGCGGCTTGCGGAAGACATCCAAGTACGAATCGTCGTAAACACTTTATCTTTCCTCGTTGCCCTATGAAGGCCGCGTGCCTGTGGATAGCGAATGAACTCGACAGTTACACGCCTGACTTTCCCTGCCACAAAGGGATCACTGTCAAAGATATCAAGGCTGGCTGAGTAAATTTGCTTCATCAATAAGGTGGACACATTACTACCTCAGTCTTTCCATTATTCGTGACAAAGTAGGAAATACAGCATTCCAGCGTATCACGATTTCTTCGTATTTCGAGGCCATGGCTAGGTGGAAGAAAACGCTGTTGATCGTGCGGAGTTGTCGATATATGTCATCATCAGGGATGAACTGAGAGATGTATAACCATATCTCTGGAGGGATGTTGTTGGACATCGTAGAGTGGGTAGAAGAGTCCGACAACTGAATAATGATGCATAGGCCACCACGTTCACACGGACAGCTTCATAGGCACATGCTCTGAATGATTGTGATATTTTTATCGCCTGTGGGAATCAGCGATGAAATGCTCAGACATTTTGATAACTATTTAGTTTTTGGTGAGTCCTTGTCAACGTGCCATATATTCGACTGTGGTCAAAAGGTGTAGCATACATAGCATAGCATAAGGTGTATAACATTGAAATAAGTGCATGAAAAAAAGACGATCTTCACAATGATGGGCGCCTAAATAATGAGTAGCCAGTAGTTGTCGTCCCAATCAGTCTATCGTTGCTAAGCTCCGTAAAGAAAGCTCTGTAAAGAAATCATTGGTGGAGCTTGGAAGGAGGCTCAAATTAAGCGCAATCCAAATAAAGGAGCCAATTATGGAGATGCTATTTTATGTCAACAGCGAACTTGTCTTCAGGGCCATTGCTACGCATGGCATATACTCGTCCAATTTTTTTGATGTAGTAAAAACATTTTTATAGATTTTTCAAAGATTATAAGCTTATATTACACGTGTTATTTTATCGTATGCTATATAATTTAACTAATACCTTGTACATTGTAATGTACACATGCAGCATGCATCATTAACGCGCATGCAGCCACTAACACGATGGGGTTTATTATATGGATTTTATCCACCTAATAGCGGCATCCGTGAGTGTGATGCTGAGAGGAGGGGAAATAAGGTAAGATCCACGCACTTTGGAGCTGCACGCTGTGGTACCCAACTACTGCAATCTGCGATCCAAATATTGCACGCTCGCTCGATGTACGCCGATGTCGTCCAGATCTCCTCGCTGGCCCATCGAGTTCCGTTGTAGTGGTATTTGTATGGCTTCCTGGAGGTGCTGTTGATAGGGTTGAAGCGACGGTGTTGATGTGATTGTGTCGATATCGCTGGAGGGCGTACGTTGGGATGCGGGCAGCGACCTTGGTGATGGTGGGACTTGGAAACGCGGCAACGCCAGCGTCGACGTTGCTGCGCCGCCGACGTGCTCTGCTCTCGCTGGGTACGCTAAAGCTTTACTGACGTCGCCCACAGTGCATGCGATGGCCGTTCGACATCCTCGCGGTGTTGAGAACTTCACAGTGCTGGAGTTCGTGTCGTTGTTCTCGCGTCGAGGAGACGAAGTCGCGGAGGTTGATGGCATAGTCTGCTGCCCAAGGTGTACGCTGCCCGTAAACAGAACCACAGACATGTTGACGCCATGTTTCCCTCGCTGGGTGTGCGCTGTCGCTTCCTGTGTGGCCGATGATGCATCCTTTGGAGGTGTGGCAAAGGTGAGTGGGATGTTGATGTTGGCGCCATGGCGCTGTTACGATCACGTTGGTGAGTTGTCGAACTCGTAGCTTAGATGGCCAGCTTGCCTGTTGATGCCAAGTTCTCGTGTCGTATAGGGCGATGTCAGCCGCCGTTGCGGTTGCGGTTGCCGTTGCGTTGCCGTCCAGAGAGTGTATACTGCTGTGTCCTGGATGATTGATGCTGTGTCCTTGTGAAATTGGCTGCAGGATGCTGAAGAGTTGGGAGGGATGTTGTTGGCGCTGTGTCATGTGACGAGCACACTGAAATGGACATCGGTTGGCGCTGTGATAAGCACACTGGAATGGATGTCGACGTCCAGGGTGAGTGCGAGCGGCAGGTGTAGCTCCGTCGTCGTCATCTTTGACTGCATTGTTCCTGCGGATTGTTGTACAATGTGGGCGAGAGGGGTTAGAGAGGTGGCTAGCACTAACGAGGCACGTGATGGTCCGCAACAGTCAAAAAGTGGTCTTGCCAGAGCTTTCGCGATGATGGTGGGCGGCTGGTTATCGAATGGATGTGCGTCGTCGACGGCATTGGTGGTATCGATGGGGCCAACGGAAAGCCGAGGAGATAAAGATGGACGGGGTTAGGTATGTCGGACCGTGCTACGTGGGCCTTGGCCTCCATCGAAGGCGCACAGAGTGGCGGCGCCATGGTATCCCCCACTAGGTGCTCATTCAATTGCTCCGCAACGTGCTCCGCCGGACTGGCGTCGCGCACATGGACGATAGGCGCAGGTGAAGGCGACGGACGCGCCTGTGGCCTCGACGCCATCGAGTCCAGCAGCGACGGCGACGCCTTTTCTTCCGAACCCACGCGCGGCACCTCGACTGCGGGTGGCTCTCCGGAGTGGCGGGTGTAAGCACTTACTCGAGCTCCATCCTCAGTTCCGGATCTGGGTCATGGACCCGAATGTCGACCGTGGGGAGCACATCTGCCTTGTTCTGCGCGGCGGAGAGGGCTCCATGGAACAGAGACAAGTTCCTCGCCAACCGTATCGTGCGCCTTCTCATCCAACGCCTCTGTTCCATGATCACCGCCCTGCACATCATCCGCAGAGCCCATCTCCACGTCGGCCTGCGCGCCCTCATCCACACTATCTCCATGCTCCGGCTCCTGCTGACCGACATCTGCCCTGGTGGGCGGCGGAGATGGCGATGGCGATGGCACAGACGTCGGCCCTTCCAGCCGACCCTCCTTATCCTCCCCAGCGAGCGTCGATGCCGGGATCATCAGCGAAAGATTCGCGAACCCGTTCAGCGGCGACGTGCCCGTCGCGTGCGCGTCGACGCCGCCCAGATCCGCGTGCAGCGGATACGGGTGCTTGCCGTGCGGCGCGTGGCCGTCAGCGTGAAGGATGCGAGGCGAGAGCGCGAGGTGGGCCGGCGACAGCGTGGGCAGGTGTGGCGAGGGCGGCGAGAGCCTGGGCGGCGTCGACTGCGCGCGCTGCGAGGAGACGGTAATCGGATCGAACGGCGGGCATCGGCGGCGGCGGCATCAAGTGCTGTGCCTGGGTGTCGGGTGTGGATCCTGCCCATCCGACAAGGAAGCCACTAGAACGGTATCCTGGTTCTCTTTCGGTGCGCTCGTTTTGAAGATCTGGTTCAGGGCGGCGAGGGTTGGTGCGGATGTGACCTGGACAAAGATGGCATTGATATATGCCGGGGCTGTTAGACGACAGGTCCTGTAGAACCAGTGTCAGCAAGGGTATTATATGAATTCAAACATGGATCTAAAGCAGATTCATTGTGTCTCACCTCGGGATGGCTCCTTGCAAAATGACCATGCCAGCCAAATGCCAGCGTCGCCACTTGATCATCGCGCCGTCAGCAGGGATCAGCTTCGTGCCTTAGTGCACGAGCTGGTAGAATAAGGCTAGTCGATTTTCCTCGCTGTAATGCATGGCACGGCAGAGGTAAGGTGGATTCAGAAGTTGAACAAAGAAAAGCTACTCACTATCTGCCGCCCCCAGCGGCGCCGAACACCGTGGCTGGTGTACTTGCCGTCTTTTCCCATGGCGCTTTGCAAGGCTGTGAGCCTGTGTACTCCGCAGAGCAGTGGGAGGCGAGATTGTGAGCATCGCGGGTATTGTGTATCGTGCACGGTGGGAGGTTGGTGGAGGTGGACAGGCCCAGGCCGCGCTGATGACCTCGGTGTTTGGTGTTCGTTTGTTGAGCGAATGAGCGGTGTTAGAAGAAGATAGCGGCAGCGCGATGTAAGAAGCGGTAGGAGACGAGGTCGTGGTGGTGGTGGGAGTAGGTGAAGATTCGTCGTCGTCGATGTGATCTGGGAAAGAGTGTACTTGGGCACGCGGCGCAAGGTAAGAGGCAGTGGGGGATGCAATCACTTCACAGGGCGTCGTCGATTCGATACGTCGTGGTGGTCATAGGGCGGGTGTGGCAGATGTTGGGCAGATGGGACGAATGAGCGAAGCAGGCCTGTTACGTCAGTGACGCGTGACGTGTCGAGAAGAATGATGGCGGGCCGAATGGAAAGGCGGCCCACTCCGTTGATATAAAGACGAGTCTTGGACGAGTCTATATACATAGACTCGTAAATACCGATGAATTATCCAGGATCTCCGCTATTGACGAAGGTCGATGGCTGCATCATGTCTCATTAACCAGTTCTCCACAGAACGACAAATTCCTCAACTAAAAGAATGTACTAGCATGAGCAACATCGACCTATATTCTGCTGGCCGCCAGTCTCTCGATAACTTCCATATTCCTCCCTAAGTTGTCACAGTCGAAAGGCCGAGGATGCGTGTCATTGATTGCCCCGCTAATTAAAACGTTCCTCAATGTTTGTCTCAAGTTGACGGTGCGCATCAGGTGCGCATGGCTTCCCCATATGTCCCTGCCCACAGAAACTCTTGATAGCAGGTACGCTGTGGGCAAAAACTTCCATCATCGCAACATCCGCTTCTGCCCAACAATCGAAGTATATTGAAATATCCTCCAATTTCCAGTCGGGATAAGATCGTTTCCGCAAGGTGTCGAAATCCCGCTGTGGAGGTGAGCTGTGTAACAGGGTTGTGATTAGCATCGATTTTTAATGTAGATTTAGATCCACCTACTTTCTCAGTGGCATTATATCTTTATCATGTCTTACATTCAGGCGTTTCAAGCCAGGGAGGTTTGTTGCCATGCTGTCTATGATTGTAATGTCCAGGTGGACGATCTGCAGACACAAATATGTCAAGTTTGAGCAATTGGATAACGCGTCCATGACAATCAAGGCTTCTTCCTGAGATAGATGAATATCATAAATAGTGAAATATCTCAGGGTATTGGAAGTTCGTTGAATGGATGTGCGCAAAATATTGATGCGAGCCGGCCCAGTCGTCGGATTGATTCTGAGAGTTTCTAGATGTGAAAAGCACCTTCTGTCCATTGCACAATCCAAGAGGACCTTGCCCAACGTAGAATCAGAGAAACTCTCATCATCTATGGTCGAGATATTAATGTCCAGCTCACGCAGAACATGAGCGCCACCACAAAGGAAGGCTTTTAGTCCGACGTCGTCCCATGTCTTTCCTTCTGTAGACCTTATCTTGACTTTCAGCACTTCGAGAGCGAGCGATGTCGATAGATAAGGGAAGATATCCGGTGGGTGATAGGAACCTAAGAAATAAAGGTCAAGCTTCTTGAGGTTCGGACCGATACTGTTGATGAGAGGAGCCACTGCATCAAGATCTAGTGCGCTGTCCTGGGGGTAACTCCGGTAGAATCGTGATACCGCAGGAATGACTGCAATCTGGAGTGCTATCAGGTTTTGGAAATAGGGCTGAAGTGCTGATAGTTCTTGAAAGACTAGTGACTCTGTTCGGATAGAAAGGGATTGCAGGTTCACACCGAAGGTGGACCAAGCCGACGCCAAATGGTGCACAAATTTCGGGGGTATCGATACATCGGCACCGTCGTAAAAGTCTGTTTTTATTTCAAAGGCGACCATATGCTGAAACTTGCTTACACATTTGGCGATTGTTTTCAAGGTGTGTGCTTCGGGAGATGTAAATGGAGCAAGAAAGTGGCTTTTTGCAGAAGACATCCAGGTATGAATTGCCGTAAACATTTCATCTTTCCTCGTTGTCCTATGACGGCGGCGTCCCATAGGTGGACAGCTTATGAACTCGACAGTTACACGCCTGACTTTTCCTGCCACAAAGGGATCCCTGTCAAAGATATCAAGGTTTGTTGAGTAAACTTGTTGCTTCACCAGAGAGGTGGACACATTACTACCTGAGTCTCTCTATTATTCGTGGCAAAGTAAGAAATACATGGTTGCAGCGTATCAGGACTTCTTCATATTTGAAAGCCATGGCTAGGTAGAAGAAAACGCTGTTGATCGTGCGGAGTCGTCGATATATGTCATCATCAGGGATGAACTGAGAGATGTATAACCATATCTCTGGAGGGATTCTGTTGGACATCGTAGAGTGGGTAGAAGAGAAGTAACAATTGAGTGATGCATAGGCGCACCATATTCACACGGACAGCCTCATAGAGCCTCAAGGCCTCACATTTTGATTAATCTGATTGGTGATATTTTTATCGCCTGCGGCAATCACTTTGAACGGAATGTTCAAAACTTGTAACTAGTTTCTGGTGAGTCCTGAGTCATCGACGTGACTGCAGTTACTAGAAAGTGTAGCAGCCACTTACATAGCATAGCATAACGTGTATAACAATTGACATAAGTGCATAAATTAGTAATTACTAAGTAGTAAAATATGGTCGTGACCATGATGGGCGCCTAAGTAATGAGTAGCAATGGCGCCCCCATTGGCCATCGATTTATCCTCGCTAAGCCCTATCAAGAAATGACGTTCAAATCATAAGCGCAGTCCCAATAAACTTGAATAAAGGAGCCAATTACAGACGCTGTATTATGTCAACAGGGAAATACCAAAGAATTATCAGGTTCTCCGCTATTAACGAAGTTATCGCAATAGTGAATGAAAATGATGCGTAATGAGCACAAGAAGTAGGTCCCGGATTGCATTTTTATTCTGACAGAAAACCACGATATACAGAAAACACCAAGTATATAAAAGACATTGAAACCACAAAAATGAAACATCAATTCTCAGAACAATTCATCGAGGCGTAACGACTGATGTCGCGATAAATCCTCTGCAAGGCAGTAAATGAGTCATTTAGAGCACAAAGAAAAGAAAACACTGAGACATACCGAAGCTAACGATTATCTTGAACCAACAACTTAAACGTACTTGACGGTAACAGAAGAGGCACTGTTGACGGTGACGCTGGTCAAGACCTTTCCACTCTGCTCGATATCGAGGATGGTAGCTCCAGTCACACCGACGGAAGAGGAAGCGGTAGAGGCGGAAGCACCAGTGAAGGTGACGGTGCCGAAGTCGGCGAAGGGGACGAGAGAACCATTCTCTTCGAAGTCCTCAACGATCCACTCTGCGTTCTGACCGGCAAGGGCAGCCTGTAAAATTTGTCAATAAAGACAACTTGAAAAATCCTGACAAAACGGCTTACCGTGGAAGAGACGGCTTGGGTGACTTTCTGGCCAGTAGAGGCGTTCTCCAATATGGCGTAACCAGCAGTCGAGGACGTAGCCTGGACGGTGACTGTGATGGTGTCTCCGGAAGAAATGCCGAAGTTGCTGAAGTCAATGGCGTAGTTGGGGAACCACTCGTACCATGCGTCGTACGAGACACTGCCGCCGCTGATGGTGAAGTCAACACCAGCCTGGAGGATGGAGTTCTGGGCGGTGTCTCCGTCAATGCCAACCCATGCGGAGGCAGCACCGTTTCCTGAAGGGGTGGGGACAACGAAGGTACCGGTGACGGTGGAGAAAGTCTGTCCAGAGGGTGGGCTTGTAAGGACAGCGCCAGACCAGTTGCTACTGTATTCGACATGGCTTGTGTTTCCGGCGGCTGTTAATGGCCCTGCGACACGGGCGAGAGGGCGCGAAGCGCGCTGCTGGCGGGCGGCAATTCGCTCTTGGAGGCGCGAGGGACGAGCGACAGCGACGTCGGTGAAGAGGAAGATAGCGGCAAGGAAAACAGCGGAGAACTTCATCTTGAAATTGAGGACGTTGGAAGAGCTAACAAGCGATATTGGCTGGTTCAATGACCCCTCTGCGAAGGAGATTTTATAGCTCGCAAGTTGTCGCTGTAGAATCTTATCGAATAATTGCGACACAAGACGTAGGACTTCTTCTGCGCACATAGATAGTTGAGCATGTGGTAGAGAGGTAAGAAGCCCTCTTCAGCACGCTGAATCGGTTCCATATGATAGTCTGTAAGATGCATTTTCATCGACAGGGACATGCTGATCAGCGATGTATATGCACTGATATGGCCTGGATATGGCAAAAAAGGCAGATGAGCATATCCGATAAGAAGCATTAGGCTCAACTTTTATCTGTTCGTCTTAATGATGATATATGCCGTGAGGTGTAGCAGGCGGCCATATTCACTACCATGCTCTTCTTGTTCTTTCTTCGCAACCGCGAGCTATAAATAAACAATCTATTAAAAACACTTCCTATGCTCTACCGCTCCAACGATGCAGCATAGACGGCATGGATACAGTGATATGTGTGTGAGCATATTACATCGAATCAACTATCATTTGATTTGTAACGTCTGTTTTAAAGACTAGTACAAGCAGAGATGAGCAGCTGAACAAATACAACATCTTGCGACATATGGTCAGATCTAGAAAGCTAGCCGATTTGCAATACATCGAACTCACAGGAGTCCAAATCAACGCAAAAGGCGGCCTGAACTGTTGAGCACCTCGGTACCGCAGTGTGGTCATGTTCAAAGTAATGCTTTACATGACGTAGTATCGCACATTGGACAACAACAATAAAGACCATACCATGTATGGCCTAAGATAAGTATAGTACAACCATATGAAAAGAATATTTTACGAATTCGAAATGTAGACCGATAAAGAGAGTGATTGCGCTGCGCAAAGGAATC